>LR750234.1:605540-735992 GCA_902729485.2 Mus minutoides | reverse complement strand
GGTCTGAGCTCCAGTTCTCATGCCTGCACTTTGGCAGATCCCCACGAGCTGATGTTTAGCTAGCCTGGACCAAGTGGTGAGCTTCAGGTCAAGGAAGACAAACAAACAAGGTGGTGTGTAAGTGTGTGTGTGTGTGTGTGTGTGTGTGTGTGTGTGTGTGTGTGTGTATGAGAGAGAGAGAGAGAGAGAGAGAGAGAGATGGGGTAGCACTAGAACATTATATGGACAAATTCCCAGGACTGAATTCAAGGCAAGATCTTTATAGATAAACTTAATACTATGAGGCTCATTGTGAAGTGCAGATTACAAGATATCCCTTTTCTTTAAGTCAGTGAAGTACACTGAGATAAGTGAGATCTGCTCATTAGTTCAGGTCTGAGAGGCCTCTGCCTTTGAGAATAGTGAGTCAGATCTATGTCTTCTTGAACATACTATGCTGAATTATTATTGTTGTTATTTTCTTTCTTTTTAACTGGCAAATCCTTACAACTTTCTTTACCTACTTAATTTATTATTACCAAATTTTTATTAAATTTGTTATTTTTACATCTATTTTATTATAGTAATTCTGGTAGAAACATCTCCCTTTTTAGACTGTAGAATTGGCCTTCACTTCTGGACTGAGGGACAGACACTGGATGAATATCTAGCCAATTAGTGTATTCCTCTCTTGGTCAGGGTATCCTCAGAGATAGATGCACGACCTGGGCAAAGCCAATGACTTTTGAATGTGCATGGCTGAGGAGCAAAAGCTCAACCAAGGCAAACTCAGAAGAGAAGAAAGCCAAACTAACACGTGGTCAGAGCTGCAGCCCTGCATCCCTGGATCTGGCTGTTAAATTACCAACTTTGTAATGCAATACACCGCAGTTTGTTCTATTGTTAGAAATGATGGAGCTAGGCTCTCTGTCTTGCATTCCAGAGTCTTGAGGATTCCTGGAAGTGGGGCATGCAGAAAACAAAATTCTAACTGCAAGCTATGGTAAGACGATGTGATGTGAACAGGTCATTTTTATAGTAACCTGTTATGGTGGTCACTTTTCCATTTCTGTGACAAGACACCTGATAAAGCCAAATAAGGGAAGAAGGTCACTTGACTGTGGATCCAGAGATATCAGTCCATAGTCATCTGGCTCTAATGTTTCTGGACTAGTGTTGATACACATAATCATGGTTTGTGTTTGTATGTCTATGTGTGTTTGTGCATGTTGTGTGCCTTTATGCATTGTATTTATGTTCCTGTTGCGTATGTCAGTGTTTGTGTCTTTGCATGTACTTGTGTGAGTTTGTGTGTATGGTTGCATATGTGTTTGTCTGAGTATCTTTGTGTTTATGTTCCTGTATGTATTATGTGTACATATTTGTGCAACTTTAATTTTTTCAAAGCTTACTTTTAATGATGGTTCTTAAACACTTTAACCTCTCTTATAGCTCACCACCCACCAGAGATAGTGGAAAAGAAAGGGTACTAGGGAAGTGGACCTGTTTAGGAATGGTTCTTTGGAGCAAATTCCATTTGCATTGTCAGGAAATCAGCAGTTTCTTTCACAGGTCAGTAGCAGCAGCTCACTTCACTCACAAACACTTCACAGATACCAGCAGTCCAGTTCAGTAGTGTCAGGATCGCAGCATTGGTGGCATGAGCTAGCAGGAACAGCCAGGCCTCAGCTGAATTAGCAGGAGGAATTTGGATTACCAGAAGTTCTTGCCTGTGCCTCTCTCATTGAATTGAAAATCAGCGAAGATTTGAGACCAACAAGCATTGCACAGCTACATCTATAAGTAAGCCTAGCCCCACCTCCTTCACTGTTCGTTGAGTCCTATTTATACTCCCTCTGTACTGGCTAGGTTTGTGTCAAGTTGACACAGCTGGAATTATCACAGAAAAAGGAGCTTCATTTGGGGAAATGCCTCCATGAGATCTAGCTGTGAGGCATTTTCTCAATTAGTGATCAAGGGCCCCTTGTGGGTGGGACCATCTCTGGGCTGGCAGTCTTGGGTTCTATAAGAGAGCAGGCTGAGCAAGCCAAGGGAAGCAAGCCAGTAAGGAACATCCCTCCATGGCTTCTGCATCAGCTCCTGCCTTCTGACCTGCTTGAGTTCCAGTCCTGACTTCCTTGGTGATGAATAGCAGTATGGAGTGTAAGCCAAATAAACCCTTTCCTCCCCAACTTGCTTCTTGGTCATGATGTTTGTGCAGGAATAGAAACCCTGACTAAGACACCCTCCAAACATCATGTGCTCTCCATGGGTTTTGTCTCACCATGTGTCTTGCCTCACCACATGAATCTGTCTTAGTTGACATCATTTTGCCAATCACCCGAGTCCACAGAGGCAGCAAGAAGCCACAGAATACCACCAGAAGTTTTTTGATGCATTTCTGTCTATGGAGTCTGAACAAAATGAGCTCAACTACACAATGTAAGGCGAACAAATACATGCATGTCATTAGTGATGAATCCTTTATCACGTGTCCTTTCATGTGCTCGCTGTTTTAGCAGAACATCCTTTTACCAGTGTCTGCTTGGCTGAAATATTCTTTCATATGTCTGCCCCAGCAAAACATCATCCCTTAAGTTTCCACTTCACATTAATATTATCTATCTTTGTATATATTTGTATGTTTGTATGTGCATGTTTGTTTGTGTTTGTGTGCATGTATATATGTGTGTGTGTGTGTTTGTAATTGTGTGTACATGTTGCTAAATAGGCAGGGTATGTTCAGGTGATTCCTAATGTCCTTCAGTCACAGGTTGTGAGGTCATGAGCTCCCATCCTGACATGGCAGAGAGGAGCATCTGCCATTTGGAGCAGCCTGGCATCTGCAGGAGAGCACTGGCGTCTGGCTGCTCTTGTGTCACTTTTTAAAAAGCCCATTGATTGATAAACCCATGTACTGGCTGGTTTTGTGTGTCAATTTGACACAAGCTAGAGTCATTACAGAGAAAGGAGCCTCAGTTGAGGAAATGCCTCCATGAGATCCAGCTTTAAGACATTTTCTCAAATAGTGATCAGTGGGGAGGATCCAGCCCATTGTGGGTAGTGCCATCTCTGGGATGGTGGTCATGGGTTCTATAAAAAGGCAGGATGAGCAAGCCATGGGAAGCAGGCCAGTAAGCAGCCTGGCCTCTGCATCAGCTTCCGCCTCCAGCTTCCAGCTCTGTTTGAGTGCCTGTCCTAACGTCCTCCAATGATGGATTGTGATCTGCAAGTGTAAGCCAAATAAACCCTATCCTCCCCTATTTGCTTTTTGGTCATGGTGTTTTGTCATAGCAATAAAACCCCGACTAAGACAACCTCTTAGGTATCAATATCTAGGGACCTAAGCAGTACCCAGGGAAGACTTTGTCTGCACTTTGGCAGAACATTTTCAAGCTTTACTTGATAGTATTATCTTTTTAAAAATGCACTGCTGTATGCATCCCCTAATGCTTTCTGCCATATAAGTCCTTTGGTAAAAGAGTTGAGGGATGGTGAGCCCAGGGTGCTTCTCTTCTTCAACCTCTCTATGGAAGCTGTGAAAATATCTGAATGAAAGGTGAAAGAAAATGTAGTCACTGATTCAGTTTATCTTTATATGTTGAAATATAGATACACATGTGTTCTATGTGATTTCTGGGTTACTGTTCCTGTCACTGGCCAGATTAAAAGCCTGTTAATACATCCAGGACAGAGAGATCAGGGATGGGAAGCAGGCAGAAGGAACTGAGACTAAGTATGTTGAAAACACTATATGGAAGCTTGTTACTTTTATGTTAATTCAAAAAAATAAATAAAAGGTACCAAGCCATCAATTGCTGATATGTGTTCTAAACAACATTTGGATGAAAAGAAAAAGTCATAGTTTGCCCTTATAGATTTGGTCTGAAATTGGCAGTAGTTCATGAACCCTGAAAGGCACAGTGAATACTATGAAGGAATTGGAGACAGTGATGGTCCCTAGTTCTGCTGAGGAGGTAGGTGACCTCGTGGCCCTGGAACCTACAATTTGTCTAAGCAGTCTGAATACCTAAATTTCTTCCTCTGTAAATATAAGACAGTGATATCTCCCTTCCTACATCACAGGGTATTCTAAAATCAAGCAGAATCTGTGTGTGTGTATTTGTGTGTGTTTGTGTGTGTTTGTATGTGTGTGTATGTGTTGAACACATATTATGCAGGTAGGTACACAGACCTATGGACATATTGTGGAGGTGAGAAAAGGATGTCAGGTGCCACTCAATGCCTTATTGCCTTGAGATAGGGTCTCTCACTGAACCTGGAGCTAGACTGGCAGCCAAAAAACTTGATAGATCCTCCTGTTTCTGCCCTCTACAGCTCTAGAGTTACAGGTGGTTGGTTGGCCACCTTGCAATGTTTTATATGGTTGCTCAGATATACTCACCCCAAGCTTGCACAAGCGTCTTATCTACTAAGCCATCTCCCTAACCTTTGGCATCCATCCTTTCCTTTGGAAAGGAATTGGTGATCTGGGTGTGCTATATAAATGCTAGAGTTATGGATTGTTTGTCGCTTCTTAATGGTGTTGCTTCCAGACATGATAGTGTTATGAAGTGCACTTTTTCTCCCCACCTCATTCAGTCTTAGAGGCTAATGATTTAAAAGATGGAGAAATCGGTACCCAAATAGATTGTGTTTCTGAAACTCTGCTGACGTCTGAATTGAAAGCATGTTTCACGCAAGAGCCTTGGCTTCATTTCTACTACAACATGTGAGAGCTTTTCCTAATGCTCAGAATTTCACCCCAGAAAACTTAGTGTTCTGAGAAGTGCAGCAGGAAATGGCTTTGGTGTCCAGAGCCAGAAGGTCCTTTCCTTGTGTGGAGATGACAAACAGGGGACACAATGTGTCCTGTGTGTTCAGTGCCAACAACCCCAGGGAGCTGGCCCTTAAAGGGAGCCACTTCTGTGCTGGTGGCTTTCCTGGAGCCTGGCTTTTGCAGGAGAGCTTTGGTGTCCTGCTGTTCGTGCCACTTTCAAAAGTTCATTGAATGATTAGCCAGTTTGGTACTTCATCCTCTTCAAAGGTTAGTAATATTTTCTTTCAAGACACCTGCTATGTAGTTCAGGCTAGCCTAGAACACAAGATACTTTTGCCTTAGTGTCTCTTCCTAAGTGCCAGGATCACAGGCATATACACCCTGCAATTATCATCCTATTTACATCTTAATTGAGATGCTCTAAAGATTCCCATTTAGCTGGAACTGAAAATACAAAACTTCAGAAGAATTGACAACCAGTTGGTGGCCACTAGCCTTTGTCCCTTCTCCTCCTCCTCCTCCTCTTCCTCCTTCTTCTTCTTTCTTCTTCTCCTTCTCCTTCTCCTCCTCCTTCTTTTTTTTTTGCCAGCTTGATGTATTTTATATTTCAAATGATTTTCACAAATTTTAAGATTATATCACTTTCCCTCCCTTGGCCATTATCCCTCCTCAAAGGTGGTTAGTTATTCTACTGTTGCCTCTGGTCTAGCTGCTCTTCTACTGGCTGATAGTTGTGGCTAATACCACTTATCTTTCCTCCAACACTTCTGATTTTTTTTTTTTTTTTTTGCTTTAGGTGTTTCTACTGGTAGATATGGAAAGCCCTGGTTGACACTTAAAGGTTAAAGAGTAATATGGTTGTTGCTTCAGCAAGTCATGTTTCTGGGGAGCATTTTGGTTCTTGCATTTTTACTTCATCCAAACCTTGATTTATAGGTGGAGAGTAGCTAAGCTTGCTCCATTCCTCAGGCCAGAGAAAGCATGGCTCCATGTGACCGAATGCAAAAATTCCAAGGCTACACTTTATATAACAATCTCTTTGCACAACAGCTCACTATCATAAATCAAATGCTCAGACACTGTAAGGCCCAAGGCCAAGTTAAGGGCTACTGCAAGCAGGAAGGTGGGTGAAAGCTCCTGACAGGAGCCTTTGGAAACCCATTTTCTTTTCCCTCCTTTTGCCATTTGAACCAAGCTCACCTTCCCCATCTTCAGTTAGTGAGGTAAAGGGATTTTTCTATTCTCTATTCTCACTGACAAAGTCCTAGAGAAAGAGTCTTAGCCCTCTACTACCTTCAGATCTATGGTGCCTGGGTTGGGCCTACATACAGAAGGACATCAGTAAACCTTGAATAACTGTGGTACATATATTATTGTTATTGAGAATATATTAAATAAGAGCTCTTGCTTGGAAGTGCAGCCCTTTGATAATAAAGGTCTTGTTTGACCTCTGACTTCCAGACACTTATAACTGGCATCCACTTCGATTTGGGAGTCTGTGAGTTGATTCTTTCTGGGACTGGAAAATAGGAAGGTGGCTGTCAGCTGGCTTCACAATACACACAGACATGTGAACTGTAGGGGGTTTTGTGTTAACTTTTGTAAATTATGGCCATTGGTTTCGGTGGGGTGTTGAGACCAGTGCCTTATCACATTAGACTCCCCTATCTACCTCCAGGTTTGCTGAGTCTCAAGACAGTGTATGAACATGCTTTTTCAATTATAGAACACTATAGAGAAAAAGTTATTGCTAATAATGATTAATAACAGCATATCGCGAAGCTGGTCTGCCCTTGGTCTCCTGTGCTATCCCTGCTCACAATTCTATAGCCACACGTGCTATATACTCACCAAAGGAATTCTGCACTTCCTTAGTTCACATTGTAGATTTACTTTTCTGTGGCACCAAACTCCAGCAAACACTAGCTTTTTGTTTCAGGACTTGCTGGGTTCAGATAATCGCTGTATGTGACTGCCACTTGGAGTTTTGGAGATGAATAGTCTTAGGCAATTTGTCCCTTTTATTTAACCTTTTCTACGACTATTGGGAAACTATAAGAAATGGTTCTCCACTGTTTCTCAGTCTTCACAGTGACACAAGTTCTATGGGGCAAGATTGTTCTATTTTAAAAGTCCTTATCTTACTCAATTCACATGTGTTGCTGGTTGCTTTATTGGCTAAGCACTGGAAGGCTGGGGACTGCATTTTCACAATGGCTTGACATTTCAAACTCCATGCAAGTGTTGAAAACAAAGAAATTTCCAGACAGCCGGAACGTTAGAACAAAATTTAATATAAAATTCTAACTTACTAACTCCAGAGCTGTTACTAGGTTCATCCCCAATTCTGCACTAGGATCTCGTGTGTGTGTGTGTGTGTGTGTGTGTGTGTGTGTGTGTGTGTGTGTGTGTGTCTCCTGCTGCAGGTAAGAAGGAAGGGAGAGACTCAGAGGCTGTTTAAGATCATGCCCTCAGCTGCGAGGTGAACCCTGGAGGCCTGCCTGCAGACTTTCTTTCTTTCTTTTTTTTTTTTTTTTTTTTTTTTTGGCTTTTCGAGACAGGGTTTCTCTGTATAGTCCTGGCTGTCCTGGAACTCACTTTGTAGACCAGGCTGGCCTCGAACTCAGAAATCCACCTCCCTCTGCCTCCCAAGTGCTGGGATTAAAGGCATGCGCCACCACACCCAGCTAGCCTGCAGACTTTCTTTAAGCAATGCTATCTGCCCTGCAGTAACCTGGGAACCTTCAGCAGCAAAGAGCTCCCAATCATGAATCTAGTAGGTCTCTATCCCTAAGCACAGACCTAATTGTATTCTCCTTTTCTGCATCTGACTTCTTGGCCATTTCTGGACTCCTGTTTGGTTAGATGCTGAAACACTTTTCAGAAATTCATCTGGTATCTCCAGGCCTGACCAGGACATCTGAACTATACAAATAAGGCAGGAATTATACGTTTTGCCTTTTGTATTCTTTTATAACTTAGCTGAATTTCACAGTGGAGGACCGGAAGGGCAGATGCTCCCACACTGTTCAGTGTTTGTAAACATCTTGTCAGTCTTTCCACATCTTCCAGCAAACCCTCAAGCATGTCTTCTTTAGGATCTTCATAAATGCCATTAAAGGTGATTTGGAATGATTCTGCTGTCTGTGTAAGCCACCCTCTCTCCATGGGGCACCTGGTCCACCAATGAGTGACAATGATTATGACACATTTCCTGATGCTAAATTCTAAATCTGTTTTCCTAGTGTTATTTAATAGGAAAAGAATCACTATCCCTGGATTAGATACTNGGTATACTTACATCTAACAAGTTGCTTTTCTTTCCTAGTTCATTATGGCTTTGAAATCTGATATGAAAACTTATTTATAAATAGTGTCAAGCAAGAATATATACAGTCTGAGGGACTAAGGTACACAGCCCATCACATCTTATGCATGATACTTGCATAAAGTGGGTTCTTTTTCCATGTCAAAATTAAAACATCTACTCTTTTACACTGTGAGGATCAGGTTGAGGCTAAGAGCTACCTGAGAGAATATGAAATTTGGGGTTTATTCTCTGTTACTAACTATATTCAACCTGTTACCTTTAGACTCAAGGATTACACTGGCAAATGCATCTATAAGGCAAAAGCCCTCTGAGTGGGAGACCACAAGTAGGTAGAAGAAAGGGTTTGCTGGTATCAAGTAAGCAGCTGGCACATAGGATGGTTCTTTTGCCAGATGCCTTGGCAACCTTTACTAGTCTCTGATAACCATCTCATTTAGTCAATATTATTGCAGGAAAAACCAGAAGGCCAAATGAAAAAAAAAGTCAGAGATAAACAGAGAAAATGTCAACTCAATATTTGGAGACAGTAGAGCAATATCAGGCCAGAGAGGGGGGAGGGAGGAGAGGAAGAAGGGTGATTGTCATAGAATAGCATCTCCAAGAGGTGGGAAGGACAAGGACCATTTTTCCTTGATCTCCCTTTCACTGGATTCTCCTTTAACCCAGGAATGTATGAGGCTCCTAGTTTTAGGTAAAGACATGTTCTTGGATCTTCACAGTAGCATTGTTCCACGTGTGGCATCCAAAGAATGCTCTGGGATCACCAGTGTCAATGATAAAACTATAACATGGTGTTTTGTCTTCCTTGATTCTACTGGACACATTCTAGCCTGTTTCCGGGAGGACTATCTCCATGGACAACCAGGAACTATATTCCCATGCTCTGAATTTGGAACCAAGTCAGGTGGGTGCTTCTAAACTTTCGGTCCGTAAAAATCCCTTGGGGACTTGAACAGAGCACAGATTCTGACTCAGCATGTCTGGAATGGTCTGAGTTTCTAAGAAGATTTTTGGTGCATGCCTTTAATCTCAGCACTCTGGAAGTAGAAAGAGGCAGATCTCTGTGAGTTGCAAGGCCAGCCTGGTCTACATGGAAAGTTCCAGGCCAGTCAGGGCTATATGATGAGACCCTGCCTCAGCACAAAACACACGCACATACACACCACCACCACCACCACCACCACCACCACCAAACCAAAATAAAACAAACAGAGCCACATCCCACCTCTGTGCACTGGTCGAGCCTGGGTACAGTGAATCTGGAGGAATGAAGGCTCTTGACCCAGAGACTGGGTCTGTGATCTGTCATTTGATGTCATGTTCACTCAACTCCCTTCTCACATCTGACAGCTCTGAATCTTCAAACAGTTTATTACCACTGTGGGACTGTAAGAAATTTCTGAAACAGAGTCCTATTTTCTGGCCATAAAATCAGGGCAATAAAGTCTCTCAGGCATCATGTAAGGAATAAATGAGGTAAGTGTGGTGTGGTAAGCCTGCTGTATTAAAGGACAAAAGCAAGAATATAAAACACGAAGGGGTGAACTGTAAAAATCAGATCAATAGGCAAAGAGCTGCCAGCCTGTAGGTTCAAGTAGCTCAGATGTTCTTAAGGACGCTTAAGAAATTGTTGTCTTTTAAACCCTATTTCTCTTGTAAGTTTCAAGCCTGAAAATAACAAGTGAGGAAATTCCTCTAAAACCTCTGATTGTGTTAGAAATCTGAACTAGATTATTAAAATATATTCATTTTATTATATGTGTATATCTATGTATAGGTAAGTGCACATGGGTGCCAGTGTTTATAGAGAAAGCTAGAGGCATATGGAGCTGGAACTACAAGCAATTGTGAGTTGCCTAACAGAGATTCTGGGAATTGAACTCAAGTTCTCTGAAAGTGTAGTCAGTGCTCTTAAATACCCTGTTCCCTCTCTAGCCCTTCAACTGAATCTTTTAAAGCAGCCATGAGTTATATGTATGAGATATCTCATTTTGAGTTATGTTGCTAGCAGAGACAAGAGGCAAGGATTTGGGTTCAAGTAAGAAAACTGAGAGACATATTAAACTAGATATTGAAGATAAGACCCCAAGATTTCCCACCCTGACTTGTGGGACTGAATGAACATGACACAGTTGCATGATTGAGATTATATGACAATAACACTGTAAAAGGGGCAGGAAAAGTCAGTTGGGTAAAATCCAAAGGGCAGTATTACTCAAATCAGTTCAATCTCATTACACAAGTCCTTTAATAGTAGAAAGTTTTCTCTAGCTCTTAGCAGAAGGAGATGTTACACAAACACAAGTATTGAGAGACTTCCACCCAGGCTTTGAAAACAGGTAGTCAGGTGGGAAAGAACTGTATTAGTGGGCAGGAATGATTTAGTGGAATGAGTGTTACCTGAAGGCAAAAGGCAGGAGGAACTATTTAACAGTAGACAGGGGACCAGAAAAGGTGCTAGTGGTGGGGTGAAGGTATAAGGAAGAGATGGCGGTTGGGAAAGGGGATGAGTAATTACAGAGTACATTGTTTTATACACATATCAGGAAACACACACACACACACACACACACACACACACACACAGCATATATCACAAGAGGCCCATTAACTTATATAAGTTTAAAATTGATAAACATGAAACAAAAGAATAAACAAAAACCCTGGACATGGCTTCCAAAGGCTGGGTCAAGGGTAGCTCACAGTTTAGTTGCCAGAATTTGCCTATCCAAATTTCCAGCTATTCCAGGGGATAACTTTTCTTAGAGGTAATAAGGGTCTGGTGACAAGGTGTATTTGTTATTCAGCAGTAAAATCTAATGTAGGAATTGGCCTCAGAAAGTAGGAGGGAGGAAGTGGAAAGGGATAGGGAAATGGGAAAGCAAGTGTAGGAGTGACCCACGTGAGAGTGTGATTGGACTAGAGCAAGCTCAGGTTTGTGACTTCCCAGGTTTATGTGACAAGAGCCAGAACCATCCCCCACAGTGTCACAGTATCCACCTACTTATTCTCTCCCGCTGGCTCTGCCTCCAAATGCCTGTTGTGGCAGGTGAATAATGCTACTCACTACCTACCCCCAATGTTCCGAGTTCCTGAGTGAAAGACACACACACACACACACACACACACACACACACACACACACACACTCAGCCTTACATATAATATGCCTTAATCAGCTCAATGGCTGAGCCACTCCCAAACATCCACATGGTTAACACCTCCCCTCCAGTATTCCTGAGTTATTACTTACTAAAATCTATATTCCATCTTTGCTACCCTAGACCCAATAGGGTGGGGTGGGGCTGGGGCTGCTCTTCCCCAGCTCTTACATGATTGGCATGCCCTCTCTTCTACAGCTCTCAAACCTGGACCTTAGTCCTTTTTGGCAGTGATTCTAAATCCTCCTTCCTCTCCTAGTCCCCTTGCCCATGCCCAGCCAGTGAGCTTATTTACCAACTAAAGCCAAGGGGGGGCAGGGACCCTCAGGGTCTTACACACAGAATCTCCTAATTTGGGGGACTCAATTAACACAATACAAGTGTTAAACCAAATCCACCACAAATACCCTTCACTGGGGTCTCTAAATTACCTGCATTTCGAGGCAATAGTTAATATTGTCAGCTTGGCAGGCTTTAGGAGCACCCATGAGGCAAACCTCTGGAGGTACCTCAGTAGATTTTCTAGATCACTGGTTCTTAACCTTCCTAATGCTGCCACCCTTTGATACAGTTCCTCACGTGTGGTGACCCCCAATCATAGTATTATTTTATTGCTACTTCATAACTATAATTTGTTACTGTTATAGATCATAAGGTAAATAGCAAATATACAGGAGATCCGATATGCAACTCCTGTGAAAGGGTCCTTCAACTCCCAAAGGGGTCACAGCCCACAGGTTGAGAACCATTGATCTATATTACTCTCTGGCATGCCTGTGAGGGATTTTCCCCGTGACGGTTAGTTGAAGTGGGAAGACCCATCTTGCATGTGGGTGGCTCCTCTGCGAGCAAGTGTCAGGGGATGGTTATGAAGGCCAAAGAACAGCTTTTCCTTTTGGACTGCTGGTGGCTTTCACATCTCACTGAGAAGTTGTTCTGCCCCGTTCCTGGGTTTTATCTACCCTGTTGCTGTTATTGTCATCCCTCAATGACATCAGAACCCACCGTCTTCAGCCTCCCAATGTAGTAAAGGGACCTTCCAGCCCTTTGATGCCAAATAGGACTGCTCAGGCATGTAGCAGCTACCATACTCTGACCATATTGTATGAGCTAATCTAATAAATTCTTTTTTAATATGCATTCTTCCTATGGGTTCCATCCCTCTACAGAACCTTGAGAAATACCAAGACAGTTCTTGAACCTTAGTCTGAGAGTGTTCAAAGTAGGATAGAGTAGGTTCTGTGGCAGAGGGCAGAAAGATATAATAAGCCCTCGGATGTGAAAGGCAAGTCCTACAAAATGAGTCTGAGTTTGCACAGGGAATTCTAGAAAGCTGTGGCTGAAAGCAAAAGAAAGTCAAGGTAGCATGAATGAGTATTTGCGATAAAGTATAGTAATCGCAAATAAACAGCAACCTGTGAGTGTCAGACATGAGACTTCGGGAGGAAACAGTGTCTCCGTGGGGCCTGGTACTGCAGCGTGGGAGTAACAGCGGAAATCTACAGCTCCCTGTAGCCACTTTCTGCCCCTTCTAGGGCTGCTGCCCTGCAGGCAGAACAGTGTTAAATCTCAGCAGATTTCTGAACTCTACCCACAGCTTGAGCCTACATACCAAACAAACCCACAGGGCCACCTGTAGCCTCTCAGTTCATTTTAACCCCCTGAGCAGGAGGAGCTCTGACCAAGCCATTCCTGTCAGTGACGTAGTCCACTGGCAAAACAAAAGCATCCACAGCTCAGTGTTGGTAGGAAATCAGCTATGAAGTTAGCTGGAAAAGGTTGAGACAGCTGACATTTTCATGCTTGGGATTTCTCAAGTTGGTTTTAGAAGTATTTTTGCTTTTCCTGGCTTGGGTATATGTATGCATATTCTCTCTGTGTCTTCTGGAGTACGAATTGAATAAGCAATTTAGAAAGTGCCTAAATTCACAGCAAGGAAAAATAACAATGGGACAGACACAAAAGATGGAAGAGAGGAGGCTTAGTACAGCTCCAGAGAACTGATCCCGGTCCCGATCCCGTCTACATTTATCTTAATATCTAAGTATGGCAATTTATTAAGTCAAACCCTACCATAGCTTTTTATGTTTTAACAACTCTGAACTTGAATGCTTCTTACATTGCTGGGGAACATTTGTGACATATTCAGTTTTGCCTAGACATGTAACTCATTTCAAAGCTACCAGCATCAATGTAGCTCACAGAGGCTCCTGGAATAAGCCTCATGCAGCCTCACTTCTGTCTGCTCCCTGCCATTTTCTCCTGCGTCTTGTGAACTTTCTCAAGGCTCAGAGGTCTTGTCAGAAGCTGTAGGTTTGGCTGGGCATGAGAGCATTTGTATCGCTAATTCAGTTTGCCCGGAATGTACTTTCCTCCAACTTAAGTAAGATTATCATTCCTCTTCCTACCAAAATCTCAGCTGAAGTATGTTCTTAAATACCTACATAAATAAAATTGCATCCAGTCCTTAGGAATCCAAATTTACTCACACTATCTGTGTTTTCCTCATTGGTTTGCTTATTGATTAATCAACTGATCAACTGATTATCTCCCCTCCCCAGATTATAAGGTTCTGACTCTGGACTCCAGACACACTCATAGTAGATGCTCTCAGTGAGTGTGTTGAAAGAATGAATATATGACAACTGAACTTTAATCCTGTAATATACAACATTGGTATTACCAACACAAGTTTTACCCAAAATATTTCATTTTGTTGAATGAAAAAACAAGAAAGAGTAAGCACTCGCTGGATGGGCCTGCCTGGCATAGGGCGCATGCTAGATCTCAGTGCCGGATGCCCATGCCCATCCCCAGTTCCAGTTTGTAAGACTCTAAATCGGTCTGTAAGCCCTTCCCTGCTTCATGAATCAAGAATAGAAGTGAGTAAAGTACCTGCACACCATGTGTGAGTAAGAGAGAGAGAGAGAGAGAGCGAGAGAGAGCGAGAGAGAGCACCTATATACAATAGTACACGTCTTAAAGTCAGAGCACAACCAGCAGGAGTTGTTTCTGTCCTTTCACTGTGGGTGGGTCCAGGGATCCTCCTTTCACTGTGGGTGGGTCCAGGGACCGTCCTTTCACTGTGGGTGGGTTCCAGGGATCGTCCTTTCACTGTGGGTGGGTTCCAGGGATCATCCTTTTACTGTGGGTGGGTCCAGGGACTGTCCTTTCACTGTGGGTGGGTCCTGGGATCGTCCTTTCACTGTGGGTGGGTCCAGGGACCGTCTTTTCACTGTGGGTGGGTTCTAGGGATCATCCTTTCACTGTGGGTGGGTTGCAGGGATCGTCCTTTCACTGTGGGTGGGTCCAGTGATCAGACTCAAGCCATCAGGTGTGTGCAGAAAGCACCCTTAGCTTCCACCCCCCTGCCCCCGCACCAGTCTACCACATATTTTGTCTTGTTTCTTAGCATGAATAAATACATCTTTGCTGAGGGAATGACTTAATCATCTCACCAATCACAACAGGAGAAGGGATGTAATTCCAAAGGATCGTATGGACGAATCCCCTTGGGATGCAGATTCCAGTCAATGGCAGGGTAAAGGTTTAAGAAGTTATTAATCTTTTCTCTCATGTTATGGATCCCTTGAATGTTCTGCCATTGGCACAAACAATGCCCTTAAATTTACCTATCTTAACCTGTCAATCACTGAGAAGTGGCTTTTCAGTGCCGCCTTTCTTTCCTGGCACTCTTTATCGCGAGCCTGTGCAGCAGAACTATAAGAGCAGTTACCTGACAGACAGCCAAGGAAGCCCATTTAGCCCTGGAGCGCCCAATATGGCTACTATGGTATCTCTTTTACAGAGAAAGAAACTGAGCTTGAAGTGAAGTTTTCTGGAGCTATGGGAACAGCAGGCAATCCGATCCTTGTCTTAGAAGTGCCCACTCTTCCATATTCAAATCCCAGATGGTATTCAGCAGGGCCTCGTTATTTACACATCTCACTTAAAATGAGAACAAGACAGACTTCTGTCACCAAGTAATGCCAAATTGCTTAAAATCAGAAAATAGAAGATCAGCTTCAGTTTCTTTTTGCTTTCTCTACTTATCAAGTGACTGGTGTGCACACTGTCTCCCCGTTCCTTCATCTAGCTCTCTGCTCTTTTCAGTATTCTGCTGTATATTCTCTCTGTGGGAGGTGAAATGATGCCACTAAGTTCCCAGAAAGTTGTCAAATGATGATGAACAGAGTGCATACTCTATAGTTTGGAGAGTTCATCAACAGAAAGGCATACAGGAATCCTCACCCAATTCCTCATCCATAGAACACAACCAAGACACAGAATTTCTCACATAGAGAAAGAAATGCACTGTAGGAGAAAAAAAGTCAGCAGAGGAGTTCCTGCAGAGATAGACCATCTGGAGAAAAGAGTTTGCTAATTGGAGTCAGGAGTGGGTGAGAGAAACAGTGCCGTGAGTTGGTGCATGGGGTAGGTGGGAAGATATGTTGATGGGCTACTGAAACAGAGAGATTCTAAGGCTGGAAGAGTAATTGTGGGTTGTGGGTGGCAGGAGAGAAAGAGAGAAAGAGAGAGAGAGAGAGAGAGAGAGAGAGAGAGAGAGAGAGAGAGAGAGAGAACACCACTGTGGGTGAATAGCTTTTAGGATGTGCACAAACTCATTCCTTGCATTGCTGCAAGATCCTGACTCAAAGAAAGAAAGGGCTGAGGGGATGGTTCAGTTGATACCTGAGGTGATCCCCAGGGCCCACCAAAAAACCCAGGCATGCCTGCAACCCCAGTGCACAAAAGACAGAGACAAAGCGATCCCCAGGGCCTGCTGTCCAGCCAGTGCAGTCAAATTAGCAAGTTCTAGGTTCATGAGAGACTTTGTCTCAACAATAAAAATGGGATGGAGTTAGATTGAGGAAGACAGCTAATATCAACCTCAGGCTTCCACATGCCTGTGCACATACACACAAATACTATGTGCACACACATGCAAATAACATACATGTAGGTGGTCCCATCATGTAAAATGAGTGTAAATGGGGTCAGAGACAAGCCTACTCAGATCTTTTCTCCTCTTTAGAATCAATGTTTACTCTGTTCACTTAACCAGTATCTTTGTGTTTTCAAAGTGTTGTACTTCTACACAAACTCTCAGAAGTCAGTAAGTGAATGAGTGGGCTCTGCTGCAACGTGCTGATCTGCCCTGCAGGCAGGGATTTCTGGGAAAGAAGAACTTAATGAAGTCTGCTTTTCAAAACAAACTTCCAAGAGAAATGGACCATATCGGAGAATTTGATGATTTCAGTTTAGTGTGGTCAGTATGGAACTACTTATGGTTAAATACACTCTCCACAAACAATTTTTTTTTGCTAAAGATCAATCCACTTGACCTTCTGGTTTTTTGTTTTGTTTTGTTTGTGTTTTTTAAAATTAGATATTGTCTTTATTTACATTTCAAATGTTATCCCCTTTCCTAGTTTTCCCTCCGAAAATCCCCTATCCACTCCCCACTCCCCCTGCTCTCCAACCCATCCACTCCCATTCCCAGTCCTGGCATTCCCCTATCCTGGGGCACAGAACCTTCACAGGACCAAGGGCCTCTCCTCCCATTGGTAAGCTCTGGTTCCTTAAAAGAAAAGAAGAGGCAGGCTGTTCCTGTTGAGAAGAGGAGAGAGTGCTGCCCGCTGACAATTGATCATGGAACCTGCATGTGCGTGTGTGTGTGTGTGTGTGTGTGTGTGTGTGTGTGTGTGTGTGTGTGTGCGCGCGCGCTGAAGATTCCCTTCAAAAAGCAGGTACAGAGTTTTTAAAAAATAATTTTCACTTAAATTTTAAACTAAAACATTAGTGTGTTTAAAACCAGAGAATAGCCAACGATACATAGTAACAGCAGTCTGCTCTTCTCCTCTTCCCCACAGCTTCTTCTTTCCACCAGTAAATCGTTTTCATGTATCATTTGGAAAGGGCTTACCCTGCTTTTGATCAATCACTGGTAGGGCTTTTTACTACAGAACTCCTCAGTATGAATAAAATGTCTTTTCTTTTGGCCACTCAGGGTCCCCAGAGTCAAACTCATCACTCTGACATGTGGCAGGCAGCTGTCCCTCCTAGATCAGGATTTATAAAGGAGGTTTGGAATGTCCCAATGTAATCTTTTTTTAAAAATTACTGTTTCTATCAGCACACCAAGTAATGGGTTTCAACACGGCCTCTTTGTGAATGTGTTTAATCATTCCTCTCTCCTGATGTCCCCCTCACCACCCCACCCTGGAGCCAGGCTCTTTCTCCCCCATCAATCTTGTTTTACATGTCTATCACTTCCCACCCTCCTCAAACACACATAGATGGTTATGTGCGTGCATACATAAAGATAGCCTTCTGCCCTTAGGTTCTGCATAGGACAGAACAGGTGCTGTCTACCCTTAGGTTCTGCATAGGACAGAACAGGTGCTGTCTGCCTTTAGGTTCTGCATAGGACAGAACAGGTGCTGTCTGTCTTTTGTGAGGCTGGCTTATTTTGCTCAACAAAGTCATTTCCAGTCACAGTCCCATTTCCTGCAAATGCCATGATATCCTTTTTCTTTAGAGTTGTATAAAATTCCATTGTGTGTGTCTAAACCACATCTTCTACAGCAACCACACTGTCATCCAGACCAAAGCAGAAAAGGCGTACAACAAATTCAATCTCCCTTCACGAGAAAGTCCTCAGGAAACTGGCAACAGAGTGCCCATAACTCAGCACAATAAAGGATCTATACAGCATGCGATGGCTTGTATATGCTCGGCCCAGGGAGTGGCACTACTAGGAGGTATGGCCCTGTTGGAGTACATTTGTCACTGTGGGTGTGGGCTTTAAAACCCTCATACTAGCTGCCTAGAAGCCTGTATTTTGATAGCAGCTTTCAGATGAAGATGTAGAACTCTCAGCTCTGCCTGCACCATGCCTGCCTTAGACACTACCATGCTCCCACTTTGATGATAATGGACTGAACCTTTGAACCTGTAAGCCAGCCCCAATTAAATGTTGTCATTTATAAGACTTTCATTGGTCATGGTGTCTGTTCACAGCAGTAAAACCCTAACTAAGACAGAGCATAACATCTATAGCTGACATTATACTATGGGAAGAAAAACTGAGAGCTTTTCTTCTAAAATCTAGAACAATTCAATGGTTCTCACTCTCTCTGCTCTTATTCAACATAATGCTCGAAGCCTCACCTAGAATAAAAGGAAGAAAAAAAACGATTAAAAATAGGAAGGAAAGAAATCAAATTACCCTTCTTTGAAGATGACATGATTCCATGGTTAAAAGTTTAAATATTCTTTTGCCAGAAGATTCTTAACTCTCATAAATGCTCTCATCTTCAAACCAGTAGAACACAAAATCAATAACACCACTAAGTAACTTCTCTGTACAGTAACAATGAACTCTGAGATCAAAACAATCAGGGAAAAATTCCCTTTTTAAGACGTTTCAAGGAATAATAAAGTACCTAGGAACAACCCTCTATGATGAGAACTTCACAACACTGACGAAAGAAACTGAAGACATCAGGAGATGGAGAACGCCTTTCCAGGCTCATGGACAAAGATATTGAATGTTGTGGAAATGGCTATATTACTGAAAGCAAACTACTGAAAGCAATCAGTACAATCGCCATTAAAATTCTAACAACATTCTTCTCAGACCTAGGAAAACCATCCTAAAACTCACAGGGAAGCATGGAAGTTATGAATCCCAGAGCATCCTTACAGAGGGAGGAGAGTTACAGGCACTTCAAACCTGCTCTCAGGTTTATCATGGAGCCGAAGCAGCATAAACAGTATAGTACGGGCACCAAAACGGACCCATAGACAAATGGAGCCGACTCAAGACCCCAGAAACAACTACACAGTTACAGCCATCTAGTTTCTGATAAAGACCTCAGGTATATGTTATCCCTGGCTGCCTGCTGCCTCACTCTCTCCTTCCTAGTCTGGCCTGAGAGGCAGGAGCCTGTCCTCTATTCCTTCCTCAAGACACACTGGGTCCTCTGAACTCATGAGCCACAATCAACCTTTCTTTCTTTAGGTTGCTCCTGCCAGGCTTTCCGCCGCAGTGACATAACACACGGGTCAAGAACAATGTGTGACTCCGTAATAATGCTCACTGGCAAAAACCAGTTGTGTTAATTTCTTGGCCACACTTTAGTTAGTGTCCCTTGGGCCCTGATGTCTCCATTAGGACTCTGACTTAGTCTGTTGAGTTCAGCTTCTAAAAAAAATTTTCACTAAACCAGTTTTTAAGATCTATCCACCACCCCCTCGTCTCTAGTTAAACTTCCCTCACCATGGTTAATATGCAGTTTCCTCTACTCTACCTCAGACCCAGCCCAGTGAACCTCTCAATTCATAGCTTCCTCATCTGGGCACTGGTTACAACTCTCCACTTGAATTCAATCTCTCCGATACTGCAATAGTCTTGAACAAAACTTGTCTTGCTATTTTTAACAAGTACTGAAAAATATTCTTCCCAGAATAGCGCCCCGGGAATGATTTCTTTTGTAAAGCTCAGTAGCCCTCAAAAAATGATGAATAGAAATAGAGCTTTAAAGCAGAATAGACCAAATGCCTAAAGGTAATTGCTTCTTTTTGTTTGAAATGAACTATACTGTAGCATGTAGGAAATGCGCATACCCTGAGTATAGAGACCTATGAATCTTGAGATGAGAATAAATCTTCTTGCAGTTAAACAAAGAAGAAGAATGTGTGTGAGAATTTACATAGTGTCTGAGGTACCTTTGCACTCTAATGGCAGAGTTGAGCAAATGCTGAAACTATGGCCCCAGAAGCCAGATTTATCACCAGTCCATTTGTATAAGAAACATTTTCAAATATATAGTATGAATGGTTCTACAGAACAAAGCGCAGACCGAGAGATCAGACCTCCAGGAAGTTTGACCCAGTCTCTATGTTAGCAATGAGCACTGTGGCTAGCTTTGGAGATACCTGATAGGACACGGGTCTCAGAGGAGCCACTTTGTGACCTGAACATTGAGTTGGGTTTAACTTGGGTTAAATTTGAAAATCTACTGTGTGATGGACATATGTTGTACACAGCTTTTAGTACTGCATTTTAAATTTACTTTTAAAACCCATGTGCTGGAGGTTTGGAAGTTTAAGAAAATCAGAGGTAGAAATAGCTGGACCCTTGGTCAAGAGACTGAGGTGCATATTTTACATATCAAAGCAGACCTGGCCTCCAGGTTCTCCCAGCATCCCTCAGTCCCTATCAGGCATACCACGTTCCCATGCTGAATTTTCCAGGCCAGACATTTTGCATGTACTTGCATGTTCTCTCTCCTTCTCCTTCCCCCTTCCTCTCCTCTTCCCCCTCCTCCTCCCTCTTTTTCTTTTTCTCCTTCTCTTCTCACTCTCTGTGCACTCATGCTTGCCTTTTCTCTCCCCCTCCCCCGCCTGCTCCCTCTCCCCATGGCTAGTGAACTTGTGAAAGAGCAGAGTCCCACTAAACCTGTCTTTGATATAATCTAATCTGGTTTGAATTGGCTCATGTCACTGGAGGAGAAATAACCTACCAATGGCATCATTAAGGACTTAGGTTTTCCAGGATTCCGTTTCCTATAAGATTATTATTATTTTCTTCTTGAACAAGGGGTATTAGGTGTATAAATCTATTATGAGAAAGGAAAAAATGGTACTTCAGGAAACTTGTAATTCTTTGAGGCTATTAAAACAGTATAAATAAATCAACAGCCCAAGGCACTTGCAATGTAATATAAACATCACAGTAGCTAGAACTCCTATTGCTCTTATAGAAATCTTCACCACATCTGTAATGATGCAATCTCCCCTTCCTGAACAAGAAACTGAATGTGTGAGCTGCAAAAACTGCTTTATGTACTCAAATAGGCTGGCACACTTTAGGATACATTTTTATAATCAAGGATTGTGTGTTTCTTAGGGTTATAGCATGGACACTGAAATCCTTAGCTGAATCTAGTAAACAGTTTCTTCAACTATAAGCAGACAGAAGGAAGACAACATCAACCATTCCAGCTTATGGTTGCTTATCTTTCTTCTTACATCTAGGTCTTTACACTCTCCCTCTTTGTTAAACATGGCAGAGTTAGGGTTTAATTAAATGATTGTAATATAGGCTTAAGCATGAGAGTTAGAGATGCTCCACACAGGTGACACACAGGTGAGCACAGGCAAGAGTGGGCTTCTCCAAGAGGAGCCCCTGTTTTGTTCAGTTTCATTAGTAAGCTCTTGGGTTCTGCTGATGCGCGGCTTGTTAGAGGGAGACCTGCTCCATTGCTCCAGCATGGTGGGCCCTGATGAGAAGAGGCAGTCCATGGTTTTAAGGCGTTTATTGTAGAAAGGCAGAGAGAGAGGGAGAGAGTAGGGAGGTAGAGGCTGGCCATGGCCACTTGGAGAGAGGGAGAAAGAAAGGCGTAGAGAGGGGGAGCAAGGGAGCAAGAGTAAGAGCAAGAGAATAAGAGGTAAGAGAGGGAGGAGAGGGCAAACAGCCCCTTTTATAGTGGGCTGGGCCATCCTGGCTGTTGCCAGGTAACTGTGGAGGTGGAGTCCAGACAGAATACCAGGAACTTGGGGCATTGCCTCCATGACTGAAAGCTACACATCTCACCGCGGGGGTGGGGGTGGGGGTGGGGCTGTGGAAAGCTGTAGCTGCGACAGGAGCCAGGGGCCCAGGAGGCATGGCCTAACACCTGCTGTCCCATGCAGGTGGAAGTCACTGCCCACCAGGTTACCAGGGTTCAGGGCCTGTGCTTGACCAGGGACCAGGTTGTCTGTGCACAGCTCACTGTCCTGCAATTCTTCTGCTTCAAAATACATATACTAAATAAAAATATCTACAGTAACCAAATAAAGTATGACCGCTTATCCAATCAATTCGGATGTGAATCAATTGCCTTTTTTCAACTATAAGTAGATCATAGCTACAATTTCTAAATGACTCCTTTTAATGCTTCTATCAGA
Source organism: Mus minutoides (assembly GCA_902729485.2). Lineage (NCBI taxonomy): Eukaryota > Metazoa > Chordata > Mammalia > Rodentia > Muridae > Mus > Mus minutoides. The sequence goes on along the minus strand of LR750234.1, from coordinate 713,785 downwards.
TAGCATGATAAATGCTTTCCATTAAAATGTAATAGCTCTATTACTTTACTGGTAAAGAAACCTGTAAAAAATAGAATGTCATTGCTCCCAGGATACTTGCATTATCAATGACCCCAAACGACATGCTGTCTTTGGCTTTCTGGTGAGTGATAAGGACTTGGGATGTGGAATGAGAATCCTGACCAATGGGTGCTATCCCCCTTAAGTGACGTTAGAGTTCTGACTATTGCTACACTACAGTGTTTCTGGGTAATTAGTGCTAAAGACATCCATCCAGTTTGGTGGAGGAACATGGCAGAGGTATCAGCGGGCATCAGTATGGCTTTCACTTGGCTCTATCCACATTCTGGGATCTATGGGAGGTCAAGTCTGACAGGTCCTAGACATATAAAATAGGGAAAGTCTTATCTGAGAGTCAGGACATGGTCTCATAAGGGCTGAGGAAGTCCTTTGAGGAGACAGTGGATATCACTTGGAATGTCTCATTTGTGTCTCTGCTGGGTCCTGTCCTACCTTCAAACTCCAGCACCACAAACAACCACACCCTCTTTGTCCATGGTAGGTGTAGGCTGCAGAAGTTCTTGTTAAAAACATAGCTACATTACTGGCACCTTTTCAATAACCCCACCCCCACCCCAAGTAAATGTTTGTAAAAATATCTTCCAGTTATTTTTCTGCCATTGATCACAGGAACTGCCTGCCAATATTTTTAATAAGTCCCCTGGACCATTAGAATTTTGGCTCCTTAGTTGCTAACAAAAAGAGATAAACCAAGGTGCAAGTATAAGCCTCAATTTATAAGGCAAAGAAAAGCCAATTAAAATCATATTCTTTTTTTTTTTTACCTCATTGAAATAGCTTTTAGTTTCCAAAAATGCAAACAAAGGTAGTAATTAATTAATATGGAGAAGTCTCTCCCTAGATGGAGATAATGGTTTGACTTTTAATCACGAACTAGAAATACTCCATTATCTTTGTCTTCACTTGTAGGAGGTGCCCCTGAGGAAAAAACGATTAACAAGTCAGTTTAAATTTATATCCTCCCACTCTGGTGAGTTTATTATGTTGGTCTAAAGTGAAGGAGAGGCCACCTAAAAAGTCTCTTCAAGAGAAATAGTCAATGCACAAATTCTCTAAATGCAAGCTCTTGCTCCTGCTTTCTGTAGCCTGTCTTATGTGAAGAATTAAAGAGTGTAGACAGTGCTAAAATTTTTAAATGTCTTTGTGAGGCAGAGGGGAGTTTAGCTTACTATGTGTGGTTCAAATGTGAAATCTCCTCAACAGGTTCAAGCTGCTTGAGCACTGGTGTCCAGCTGGCTGGTGGTGCTGTTCAGGAAGGTTGCAGAGCCTTAGGAGTTAGGAGTCTCACAGACAGAGAGGGCCTTACAGCCAGGCCACTTCCTGCTGCTGTTTCACATTCCTGCTGCATACTTTCCCTGGCTGCCACACAGACTATATCCCCTCAAACTTTTGCCTCTCTCAAGTTGCTTTTATCAGGCATTTTGCCAAAGCAATGAGAAATATAACTAAAATAGTCCTGAAGATTATATAAACAAATTGTAACAGAGACCAACATATGCTTCCTAGGGCATTATTAAATTGTTTCTCCTCAAAATGCATGTTGAGATCTCATAGATACAGCTAATTTAGGTGAGGTTACAATGGAGTATGAGAGGTGTCCTTCTGGGAGGGAAGATGGCAAGACAGAGAGAGACTGGAACTAGGGAGGTCTGGATACTAGAAACTTGTCAACGGCAGAGGACTCAGTTCTGAGGAACAGAATAAGGCTGTGGTGACCCTGAGATTGGATCTAAACCTTTACGACTGTAATAGACCCCTCTCTGTTACCCTTTGTTATAGCACCCTGGGATCCAAATACCCAGAGCCTGGGCAATGTGTGCAGAAGTGATTAAAGCGGGGAGGGAGAGGGGGAGGGAGAGGGGTAGGGGGAGGGAGGGGATAGGGGGGAGGGGGGAGGGGGAGAGGAAATTGCCTGAGTAATTTGTGCTGGTGTTACTAAAAAAAAGTGTGTGTGGGGGGGTGGAGCATGCACACGGATGGGATAAATATGTGAGATAAAGTGGGATGAGGCCCACTCTGCCAGATTCACTCTATGTGGTGCGACTATAGTCACATGGTGTTGCCATCTGTGAAATTTCACCATTAAGAACAGATGGCCTGGAATCACCATGCCTGACCTCAAGCCGTACTAAAGAGCAATCGTAACAAAAACTACATGGTATTGGTACAGCAACAGACAGGTAGATCAATGGAATAGGATTGAAGACCCAGAAATGAATCCACACACCTATGCTCACCTGATCTTTGACAAGGGAGCTAAAACTATCCAGTGGAAAAAAGACAGCCTTTTCAACAAATGGTGCTGGCACAACTGGCAGCTATCATGTAGAAGACTGGGAATTGATCCATTCTTATCTCCTTNTAGTTGGCCATCATTGGGAAGAGAGGCCCCTTGGTCATGCAGACTTTATATGCCCCAATACAGGGGAACGCCAGGGCCAAGATGTGGGAGCGGGTGGGTAGGGGAGCAGGGCCGGGAGGGGGGAGGGTATAGGGAACTTTCTGGATAACACTTGAAATGTAAATGAAGAAAATATCTAATAAAAGTTGGAAAAAAAAAAAGAACAGATGGCCATCATCTTAGAAGAGGCAGACGAGAAGCAGCTTTCATGGCGATGTGTGTTAGCTACTGGTTGTCTCCTTTGACAGGGGGATGAGCTCTGGGCTACTATGGGAGTTTAAGTAAGAAAGAACGAGGGGTTTGGAAGGGGCCGAATTAGAACTCAGAATCCACAGAGATGCAATGACCTTGAGCTATCAACTCATCGAGCATAAGAATGGAGTTTGTCTTGTCCATAAGCAGTTTATTAGCACACATTTACTGAGCAGCTAAAAGGCTTTGTTATACCATCTATAACCCATATATAATTTACATTGATCATACTATTTCCTCAGTACTAGGAACTAAAGTTGGGGCTTTTGAACACGCTAAACAAGGTTCTACCACTAAACTATAAGCCCAGTCCTTGTGTTTGTTAGATTTCTATTTAAATGCCTTATACCAGGATTTGCTGTTCATCAATCTAATAAAATTGACTTCATCTTCCCAGGCCTAGTTAGTACAGCCTGTCTCTTGAAGGTCTGTTTTCCCAGCACTGCCCACTCCCTCTTCCCTCACGATCATCTCTAAATGTCTGTTTAACATAATGACCCAGGCTTCTAGTCTAATGGGGTTCTCTCCCACATGTCAAGTTTCCTCAGCTATGAAATGACACCCTTAGTTTCTAGTCTTCTTAGATAGCTATTTCCAAAGGACAGCACAACAGCAGCATGGGGTGCTCTCAGGGAATCAACTAAAGGTCCAGTCTCATTCCAACACCAGAAGCACAAACCTCAAGGATGGGTCACAAGTCCTGTTGTCACTTCAGCACCAAGACAGAACCTAAGTCTCAAAACCTCATCTGCTCCCTAGCCCTGCCTCTTGGGGTTGTCATGAGAAAATGTGTGTGAAATACATGGCATTAGGCCTGAAATAGAGTTAACAAATGTTAGAATGATTTTATTATGTAAACCAATAACTGACCAGTGGAGAGTACAGGACATTCAGAAGCTAACAGCTGTTTCTACAGTTTAGTGTATCAACGTTAATTTTCACCCAATTTGTGGTGAACTGACCTCAGCCCCAGCACCCTCACACCAGGTTCCTGTTCTCAGAAAAGCCATCCCAGCAGAGTCTTGAGTCACAGAAGTGTATCCCAGGTAAAAAGTCACTTCAGGTCTTGATTTGAAGGGAGGCAGGGTCAGGCTGTGGGAAAGGTCACACAGATAAACCTTACTTCCTTTACTTTTGCTTAAAAACCACTGAGGCATTCTTTAGTATTATCTCAAGTTCCAAACTTAATAAGAAGATACACAAAACCATAAGGTGTCAATACTATACTGGATTTCTAACAAAAATTTATGCTCACACTGGCCTAAGCAGCATTCCAGAGCACATTGGCCAAACTCTAGGTCATGGTGTATGACTGTTGACTATAGCCCAGAACATTAACTCAGGTTCTCGGAGTTGTGGAGCCGTCTCCCTTGTCAAGCAAGGCTCTGGGCAGCTGGCAGACTTGGAGTTCTGGCTAAAACATTAGTGCTTTGGAATTCACCAGTCATTTCTTTTCATGGGTAACAAGCCACAAAGCTGCTCTCAACAAAGGGGAAGACCTCCACTGGGCTCAAGGTGACCTGGCAGGTTACTCACATCTGAACTTGGCAACCATTAGGAATGTAACTGTTAAATATAAACTACTATGTGACCTTTTAACCTCCGTTTTATTAATGGAATATGGACAATAACATGCAAATGATAAAATCACTTTCTTTTTCTTCTGTCTATTCTCCAGCCTCATATTTAAAAGGTACTTTCTGGGGCCCATAAAGACTTCTCAACAGGAAATAAATAAGTGAAATTAAAAAAAACATAGAAACCCCTACTGATCTTCTATAAATAACCATCATTAAATGTATGATACACTAAACTAGTGTGAAGTTAGGGCCAGTTTGAACACAATGACCTTTGGGTGACACTATTCAAATTATGACAGTTGATTTAGCAAGAAAATCCTTTACACCTAAGATCTATGCCTCCATAGGTTAAAACATACACCTAGATTGATCTTTTTTTATATACTTTTTAAAGAGGAATTTATTTTTTTTAAAGATTTATTATTATATCTAAGTATACTTAGCTGTCTTCAGATGCACCAGAGGAAGGCATCAGATCTCGTTACGGATGGTTGTGAGCCATCATGTGGTTGCTGGGATTTGAACTCAGGGCCTTTGGAAGAGCAGTTGGTGCTCTTAAGCACTGAGCCATCTCTCCAGCCCTAGAGTGACCTTTGGAAGAAATAAGAATGCCTGTTCTTTTTAGAAAATATCTACAAAACAACCTAGTCTTTGGCAGCACCTAGTAAACATAATTCTAGTTGCCGTGTGTGTGTGTGTGTGTGTGTGTGTGTGTGTGTGTGTGTGTGTGTTTGCACATGTGCATCCTTGATTACATGGCCAAGTACAGGGCAGGGCAGGGGTGCCAGATGGCTGACAAGCAGTGCTACACGGCCCCAAGGGCCCAGGAGAGTACACAGAGCCACACTGCCTTCCAGAGGCCCCAGCAGAGAGGAGGGTTCCCTGCACTTTGCTGTCCCCGCTATTTCTTGTCCTGGCTTTTCAGAGACTATAGAGTACCATGCCTGCAATGGACTCTCAGCAGGGACAGGACAGGCCCAAGTTCAACTGTGCATAAAATGAAAGGTCCAATGTTATCTTGATGTGTAATACTTACCAAAGCATATCAATGAAAACATACCTGAGGTCATGGAAGACATACTCCGTTATGCAAATATATCAAAAAATTCATTTCTGCATTCAATCGTGTTGGATTTTTGCCCCCTTGCCATATGATTAGAAAAATAGAAGACAAATGTACCCTACTTGAAACTAAAAATAAGTTTTTTTTAAAACTTCAAATCTTTAGGGTTTTTATTTACAAAATGGATTGACTCTTGTTTTGTACAAATTAAAAAACCTGAAGTCTTAAAAATAGAAATAACTTCCTACACTCTTGGGATCGACTTTTAAGCAACTAAGGGAGTTAGAACTTGGGTGTTTTTCTTCTTCATCAGCCCTGGTCTGGCAGCGCTTGTCATGGCTGAGCCACTGGTGGCCAGGAGGTCTATCAGGTCAGAGTCTGCAGGAGCAAGATCTTCTCATTAATGCAGAAGCGATGTAGTACCACCATCAGGTTCTCACCACAGCGGGAGACCTGGCGCTCCATGGCCAGGCGGAAGTCCTCCTTCACACCTTTGGTGATGCCTCGAGTGACTGTGTGGTGCCTGAGGTCAGCGAAAGGGAAACAGAAGAGACCACGGTTAACAGCAGCACCACAACCTAGTGTTACCTGGGTAGGAATCAGTCTGCCTCATAGCTAAGCATAGTCACGCATTTAAACCAAACTTAAAACGAGAAGCTGCAACCAGATAACCACTCCTGACCATTCGTCTCAGTCTCAATACTAGGCAGATATCTTTCCTGTCCTAGACTGGGTCATTTCACACAGCCACATGGTAAGTGAAGTGTCACCCGCTTCGCCTCTGAACTCCTGAAGCTCACACAATGCAGTGCCCTGGGCGGCTTTAAGTTCCACCTTCACGGGCCTCTCTGTGCCGGGGACAAGGCCACAGACCAGAGAGACAACAGCAGAAAGAGGGAAGCATGCCCCAGTCACCAAGGAGCTCTCTGGCAGGCCTTCCATAGCTGCTAGGTGCAGAGAAGTTCTGGCTTCTACACAGCTGCTGGGGTCCCTGGGTGCAGGCCTATCCCCAGGGAGCTAGGGCAGGGCAGGTCCTTTGAGTGCCATGTCCATCCAGACTTTTGTCCTGAGACAGAACCGTGTCACAGGTTGGAAAGGTACAACCACTGCCTGCGAGGGTCTATGAAGAGCTATTCATGTGCTTGCTCATCTGTGGGTGGGTTAAGTGGGAGCAAAAGCCAAGAGGTGTCTAACTGTGCCCCAAGAGCCGTGCGTTAGGACAGGAAAGGACAAACAGAACCCCAGAAATAAGGACAACAAAATGAACAGAGGAAAAGAAAAGTCCAGCAAAATTCAGTGGACTCGACCACAAACAGAGGCGTTTTGGCTGCTAGTTTGGGAATGTGACAATTTCAGACAAACAAAAGCTACCTCTGTTTCCTGCCTACCCCCTGACTCTCCTCCAAGTCACAAAGTTCAACTAGTGAGAAAACTGAGACTGTGGCCATCATGCTAAAGGCTTGTGCTTCTAATCATTTTTGTTTTTGTTTTTGGAGACAGGGTTTCTCTGTGTAGCCCTGGCTGTTCTGGAACTCACTCTGTAGACCAGGCTGGCCTCGAACTCAGAAATATACCTGTCTCTGCCTCCCAAGTGCTGGGATTAAAGGTGTGCGCCACCATGCCCGGCTAGGCTTGTGCTTCTAAACTGCATTATTATGTAGAAAGTGAGCAGGAGTCACCTCGGCAGTGGCAGCTCAGCAGTAACACTGGTCGTGCCTAGATTAGTGAAAACCAACCACTCTCAACACCGCAGACATTTTAAAGGGCTTCTGGAAAGACAGCAGGGCCACGAGAAAATAGTGGTGCACAGATATTTCTAGTCTGGCTAGCTAACTCAGCTAGGCGTCTCTGAGAGTTAAAGGTCTGGCTCCTGCTGGGCACAGACTGATGCATACTGCTTTATGGTGCCTTGAGATACTTCTAACTTGGGTCCCTGGGCTGCAACCCAAAACTGAGCCAAGTACAAGTTATAATTATCTGCAGGCCATATGACAGAGGACATATTCTCCCCTAATACTACAAAACACACAATTAAATATCTGCTTGTCATGGTCCTGTGGGATTGTTTCCACACATTAACAGCAACACAACTCAATATATATGCATCAGAGCCTCTATGCAAGTCTGGATGATGTCAACTACAGTCATGCTCCACACGCAATGACTGACTGCACTGGTCCCTACAGCCTGGGTTTGTAGCATGTAGGTCTGAGTAAGTGCACGGTATGACGGCCTTGCAACAGCACAGTGCACAGCAGGCATGTCCCTGGTGTGAAGTGGCACATAGAGATAGCTAGGTCTTACGGGTTAAGAACAGGAGAATCTAGCCAAATAAACAGCATCATTTTAGCTTACATACTAAATATTGCCAGTTCAGAAAAGAAAGGTCTGAAACTCTAAGGCAGGGAAAGACTGTGTGAATGTCTATGTAGAACAAAAAAAGTCCTGATCACTAATATGGAAATCTACAATAAAAGTTTACTTGTGGCACATGTATGTCCAGGTCCTTGAATACCCACGACCCAAACCCTTGCAGTTTATTACAACAGAATCACAGCTTAGCGCGTTCTCTAATACTCACTCAGTCTAATATAGTTTTACCAAACAGGTTTCCCTCCCCAGATCCAGAATGATTTTTAAATTCAACACAAACACACTGGCAACTCATGGAAAAAAAATTAAACATGTTACAATATTTACAACCAGATGGTTTGCCGAGGGATGCAGAACAAATTAAAAACAAATAAATAAAGCATGAAAAAGAGCACCGAGGGACACAGAGCTGAAAACCATGGGCGGGAGAACATGGGACAAACAGCACACTATGAGCAGGTGTTTTTCCACTTGGTACCTGTCAGCAGTCTGTATGCTGGGCTGAAGCACAGGTAAGAATTCCTGCTGCAGCAACCCCATGGGAGGGCTAGAAGGCCTTTAAAAAACAGCAAACAGCAGCATTCAAACACCCACACCAGCTCACCCTGCACTGCAAAAACAACACTCCAGAGAAGATACACGAGACTGGAAGCGGACTGTACAGAAACTTTAACCTCCACAAGCCCCTGGCCGAGGCATGTCTTCAAGGGACTGGGAGAAGCTGAGGGCCCCATCGCACCCGCTGCTGGTGCCAGTCTAGAGGCGTCTTGGCTGCTGGTCCCAGAGCTCTGCCCACTTGTGATTTGGATCAGTGAGGAGGGGGGAGTGGGGAGGGCAACTTCTGAGAAGATCTGATTCAAAATCCAGCCTCCTTCACTCACTCTTCTCATGCCCACGCATCCCAGAATTATACCTGGAGACGCCAGCTAGCCACCTCTGGCAGGACTGAGGCCCTGAGCCGAAAGGCCCTCCTAAAAAGGGCTCAGAAGGGCTGGCAATGCTTTCAGTAAAGAAAGGGTGAGTTTCAGATTTTGGGGGAGGGGGAAAGGCTGGGACCCATGGTTTTGCAGAATTCTGTAATAAAAATTTAGCACATTAGCTGGTAGTCACCCCAGAGAATATCTTTTTTCTATTTTGATCCAGTCTAATGCAACTATGGTACTGTGAATATCAGCATAGAAACATTTCTCTGATTTAACACAAATTAGAACAACATATCTATATAACGAATGACGAACTGGTGCCTCCTTGTGGCCTGGCACCAAGTGCCTGGTGTTGGTACTGTACCTGCTTGCATCCGAGATGCTACAACTAGGACGGACTCACAACCTTACCCCAAGGGGAGGAGAGGTACACTGCTCACAACATCTGTGCCACTCATCTGGAGGGACCACCCAAAAGGTCTGCAATGGCTTCAGAGAATTTGTTTGGAACCCAAAGGGAAAAGGAATATAAATAGTTTTATTCAAGAGTCTAATCACACCTCATTCAGTCAAAGCTGTCTTACGCAGTTTGATTCTCTTGGTGTCACTTAGGTAGAGATTATCTAAAATACAGATTTCAAATTCATATTGAGACCTCACAGAGAACATTCCTACAAGGTCAGATCGCTAGTTAACAATCCCTAGTCCTTTATCCAAGCCAAATCAACTATGGGTTTTTAGGAGGCTTATCTCCTATAGACAGTTCAAGGAAATTTTGGTTGATCAAAGTGGGAGAGCCTTGGAAAGCAAGACAGAGGCCTCCTTGTACAAGTAACTTTTCCAGTGACATTATCTGGGCAGTTGATATGTCCTTACTTTAAATTCCAAGTCCTAGGGACTATTTGCAGGTTAACACTGTTCAAACCAAGAGAATATGGGGAAAGTGCAAAGGCCCAGTACAGTGAGGCCAGAGGTCAACTGTTGAGGTCTGTAGAGTCATTCCCTCACTCTGCCTCAGACACTTTCTTAGTCACACGGCAATCCTCTGCAGATCAACCCGTGGTAGGGACAGTTGGGCTCTAGGACCATCCACAGTATGGCATTTTGAATGGTGGCTTATTGATGAACTAAAACACCTTGCTAAAGATATGCCAGCATAGTCAGTTTCAGAACCTAGAAGTCCCTACAGAATAGGGCTTACCTGGGTTTCCATATATACAAGCAACCTGCTCTTACAGGTGGTTAACAACACTTGAAACCATGCAGTTATGTCCCCCATGACTTTGGTTCATAGTCAAAGCCGTGAATGGACAAGGGGAGAGGACAGTGTCTAGAACAGCCTGATTACACAATCTAATCTACAAAGGTCCTCATGTACTCCTAAACATCTCCTTCGTTCCTTATAGGAACTGTTTAAGGCATGTAATAACATTTATAGGATGGGGAGGGGAGCTCCCATTCTTTCTGTTCTTTAGGGCAGATTCTACTCTTGCTAAGATGCAGTAAGGAAGGGATGCTCACTGTGGGACAAATTCCTAAGTTACAGAAACCCAACAGAAGCACTTCTTTCTTACCTCTATCCTCTAACACTCCTACGACTCTACCAAGACAGAGCAAAGGAAGGACTTTTTCTTTCAATAATGAAAAACTTGCTTCTGCCAAAACTGAGGGACAAAGCAGGTTTCCAGTCTCAGCAACACACTCTTCCTGTTCTGGGCCGTCTCTTGGTGTAACTCTGACACTGACTTACAAACACAGAGTATGCAGGAAGTGAAGAAGGAAGTAAGCATGTGGCGCTTACAGTGGGGAGGATCTATTAGCCAAACTACATGCGGACCGAGGAGAGAAGCAGGATTTACGAGCTATTTAAACATCATGAGTGGTCACTAACTTGATGTTTTCATCTATGATAACCTGGGTTTCTGTAGTAGCTTAAGGGTTCAGGGGGCACACTGATGATGCACTTCCACGACCAGTTTGGGGGAGCAGGTGTGTTTTAGAGGCACTAGAACCAGCTAATTTGCTTTGACTGCACAAGCAATGCGGAAGCTCAGAAAAGCTTAAGACAGTTTCTAAATAAAACCTGTGGCTCCTCCCAATCCAGTACAATGTTAAGCACAGCTGCTTTCAATTAAATCAGAAATGAATACTAAATTTTGGAAAGGAAAAGATATATAGAAATTTCTATTTAGTAAAAAATTTCCAAAGTAACAAAAATATCCCAATTTAAGCAATACTTTTCCCCCAGAAATGTACTAAGAAATGAATGTCTTTAAGACACCCAGAACAAGTAACCCTTGAAAACTGAGACCAGTTTGGAATCCTTTCCATTAAATTTCTGAAAGGTACAGAAATTTACAAATAAGTCATGCAGCACATGAAAGGTGAGCTTCGAAGAACAAAAGATCATCTGCTTACTTGATCAGCATTCCTTGATTTGGGAGTAATTCCAGATGAATCTTCCCTCCTTCTTGGGTTCTTAAATAAGCAAATTCCTCCAGCATATCAATGTCTGCGGGTCACATTCAGGTCAACAACAGGTAAAGTGTTGCCCTGTTCTCCCAGGAGAAGAAACAGCTCTCAGCAGATAAAGAGCCTGCTTACCACCCTCCAATTAAGAACCACAGTCGGTTCCTGATCCAGATGCTGACTTTTACATTAACCAAACTGCCCTATGAAAAGAAGTTCATTGCACAAGAGATGCCAGGCTGGGGTGGCAATGTCACTCAGTGACATGGGCGAGACTCATGTCTTGCGTGGACTGCATGAGCTCAAGCTTCAGACAAACAAACTGGAAAGCATATGGTCTTCCTGGAGAGACAAGTAAACAGATTCCACACGGCCACACGAGCCATTTCTTAATTAAAAATGACAAAAGATAGCAGATAGGACGAGTTGGGAGGATACTTGCTGACAGAATGAGTTGGACAAAAAAGATTATTTCTTCAGACTCAGCAGACAAGGTCTTTCAGATGTCTGAGAATCCAGAGAATTCCATGCAGTGTTACATGATGCATTCTTCTAGGGGAAAGTTATGTAACTTTCATTAGAGTTTAAAAAAAAAAAAAACAAACACAAAAAACTAAAAACCGCTGATCAGGCACTGGGACATATGTAGTACACACATCCTGCAACTTGAGAGGGTGCACTATGGAAAGCAAAGAAATGAAAGCAACCAAACCGGGGTGTTTCCTCCATTCAAAGGCTGTCTTTCCTTACAAACATGTGAAGTCAAGTGCTGCCCGACTCAGAACAACTCTGCCTTGTTCACTTAACCTTTGGCAGCTCTGGTAGTGCAGGCCCAGTGCTAACACCTCATCCCAAGGGCAGCCTCTGTCCCAGAGGAGACCACTCGGACACTCTTTCCACAGAAAAAAGCCGAGGTCTATGCTAAACCAACTGTTCTGGGCTGGCCAGAACTCATAGGCTATTTTAACTGTGAGCATCTTGGCTGCCTTCTTGGGAGCGAACAACAAACAGGCCCCTACTGTCCTGACTCCATGAACTCTAGCTTTGAAACTTCACTTGACTTTTACAAAGCAACTGCCACAGCTGCATTTCTAATTCTTACTCCTTCTCCTTTCCCCACAAATAGTAAAAGCTCGACGGGTCCTAGTGGATGACGCCCCTGTGCTAAACATTCAAAAGCCACTGAGCTTATTAGTCCAGACGAAGGATACTTGTAACATAGCTGAAGAAGTTCTCATACTGAAAATTTCCTTGCTGGCAAATCTTACTGATGGCTTTCAGGAAAAGGTTCTCTCCCCGTGGCCACTCCTGCTGGAGCAGTACAATCACATGGCCCAGTGCCATGTCGTCTCTGCTGTCTGTAAAAGCTCTCAGCTGCAAGACAAAGGTTTATATAGAAGAAATAAATCCAGGAAATTTAGGTCTTACCAAATATCACCTCCTAAAAAGGGGCTCCATATGTCAGAATATGCTATAAACCATTTTTATTGAGACTATAAAACTGTTGCCATTGGACACCACACTCTTCTAAGGTGGGTGGATTCTAAAGAAGCCCAGGCCCCCTCTGAGAACTGCACATGGCAGGTGACAAGATTTTAGACCAAAGTTGGACATGAATAGGTAAACTGGGAGTTTGTGAGTTTGAGAATCAGGTATAGAGAAGGTTGAGTATTCCTATACAGTGAAGAGAATAGGAATTTTTTTGTTACTGTTTTGCTCTTGTCCTGAGTATTTGAGACAGGGTCTCGGGTATAATAGGATGGCCCTACATTTGTTAGATAGCTGAGGATATGCTTAATCTTTTGATCTTCCTGCCTCCACTTCCCAAGTGCTGGGATTATAGGTATGTACTACTATGCCCAGCTTACGCAGTGCCAGGAACTGAACCCATGAATGCTGGACAAGAATGCTACCAACTAAGCCTTCTCTTCAACCTTAGAGGTATCTTTTAAGGGGACAACTATGAGTGGAAAGATAGGCAAGAAGCCATCACAGGAGGACTGGAGATGATGGAACTTGGATGCTACAGACCCTGAAGGAAAGACAGCAAGCAATAAAATGTAAGCTACAGACAAGACCAAAGGTTCAACTTGACATGAACAGGTGCATAAATCACACTTCAGAGGACTTCTCTGGTTCCAGGAAGCTATAACACTTAGTTAGTGTGGGAGTACTGCATAAAGCAGTAACCTTTAGCACACAAGCCTACTGAAATGGCTATACTCCAACCCCAAGGCTCTATTCCACTGTAGCCAAGGGTTGTGATACCTTCAAGAGTCTTGGAACCTTTCCAGTGCTACTGAGCCTTTGATGGTGCTGACCCTCATGTCTAAAAGAATTAACTCCTCATACACTGGTGACCCCAATATTTATATTGCCTTCTTCTTTAGTTAATACATTCTGACATACACAACATCAACAATTTTACCATAACAAGCAAGGGGATCTGCTTGTCTTCCCTACTATTTATTACCCATCTATTCCTCAAGCACAGGACTTATTACTTACCTAACCCTCTTGTTAATTTCCAGCCCACAAGCTTTGCTCACCTGCCTTGTAAAGTATAAAACAGTATGAACAGAGCTGTTAACTCATGCCAGTTTATCAGGAGTGCTTCAAAGGGAATGTGCTTCCTGATCCCCCCCGTTTTAGACTCACCTTAAAGCAGGCCAGCATCAAGTGCAAGCAGTATGGCATAATAGCCTTACTGGTACAGGGCAGAAGCTTCAGATCCAAACCTACAAGGCCAGACTGTTAGTGAACCAGAGACAACAGGTCTCACAAACAAATGTCTCACATGCTCCCTCAAAGGAGAAAAGTCACAGAATTTGAGACACAGCAGACAGCAATTCATTATGTAATGATGACAATGGTTTCTGATTTCTAGAGTTCATTTCTCAATTTTCTTTCCTACTCTATCAAATAATTATAATTACTTTTTCTATCAAATAATTATAATTTATTTCAAATATGCACAATGATCTACACAGATATGCACAGACCCAATGTGCTTGTCACTCAGCTTCTGTGAGTGTATAAATATTTAGCCTGCATATATGTACGTGTACCACATGTGTTCAGTACCTGTGGAGGTCACACAGGGTGTTGGATCTCCTGGAGCTGGCATTACAGATAACTATAAGCTGGCATGTAGGTGCTGGGAACATAACCTGGGTCATCTGCAAGAGCGCTGAGCCACCTCTCCAGGCTCTGGTCTCTCAGTTTTATAAAATGCCAACATCTGGCTTTAAGTTTTAAAGATTTTAAAACAAAAGCCCATAGGGGCTTCTCATACCGTCTTGTCTTTTCCTGTTCGGGGGGGGGGGGGGGTTGACACAATTCTGAGTGTGGTGACTGTCACTTCTGTGCAGTCTGCATGTTCCTGCAACTCCTATGTAATCTGGATACTTCTGAGCAATGTTTGTATTTACAAACAACACAAAAAAGTGTCAGGCATGTTTTCAGTCTACTATGTCAAGTGGTATCATAACGTGTGTATCTTCTGCAAACCGGCTTCTGTACTGTATGTTCTGTGTTTCAGGTTTGTCAACAAGGAATTTCAAGGATTACAAGGTATTCTATTGTTTACACACATATATAAAAGGGAGTCATTCGGTCACAGATACCACACCTGGTTCATGGGATTTCTAAACTTTCACTAATAAACACAATGTTTGCCCGAACACATTTACAGATGACTTCATGTGTACTTATAAGAAAAATTTTAAGCAATGACTTTCAAATCAAGATCTCAATCTTCTTCATTATGGCCTATGTTCTTTAAATCTTCCTCTGCTCATAGACAAGAAGTAGCAAGGAAGAAATGTCTTTTTATATATAGGGATCCTATATAACACATGGTATATTTAAAATGAAACATTCATCACTTTTAGTATTTATCCCTTGTACTCAGGGGGCAAGAATATTCCATTCCAGAAAAAAAAAATTTAAAAAAAAGCATTTCTCTTTGGAACTCATGACTTGGTTTGGAAACACGAGGTTCGGAGCAGAATAACGAGGCACTCATCCTGGATAGCTGACTGTTCTCTGTCACCCCGTCTCGGGAGCAGTGCTGAACAGTCTTGGTTTCTGTAGTCTGGTTCCTACAGAACGGTGGGTGCTTCACCATGCCAGTCCCTAATGCTCAGGTCACTGGTAGGCCGAGCAGCTTTTCAAACTGTCTGTGTCTACTTGCAGTTGTTTCTGCTGTTGTCCATACTTTCTTTACTTATTTCCCTGGACACACTGGCTGGCTGTTTTTTATTGACCTGAGGGATCTTACGAAACTTCTAGATGCCACATTTTTACTGTCTTTAGGTGCTGTATAATCTTGTGTCAGTTTGTGGGTTACCTCCTCATTGTGATCTGGTGGCATATTCGGTTTAAGTTTAAGTTTAATCTGACCACATTTACTAACAACTCCTAATGATCTGCATTCTTTATTATAATCTAGGTCCTTCTCTAACTAGAAGGCATGAAGATTTTCTTTCAGAATTTCTTCTCAAAGTTTGTAGGTTTTAATTCACATGTAAAATTTAGAACTGAAAATATCATTGTGTAGCCTGAAGGCTGGGTCTCTTATTCTGCCTTTCACACACTGAACTGTAATATAACCTGATTTTCAGCCTTCTGTTCAGTTCCATTATTCAATTCCTCTGCCAATGCTACACCACCACTTTAACTACACTATAGCTTTACAATTGTGATCTTGGTGTCAGGCTGAGCCAAGGCTACCAGCCACATGTGTTTCTGTTCCAGAGATACCTGCTTAGTGACAGTCAGAGATTGCTTCAAATGTATTCCAAGTCACTCCAGCCCCGTGTGTTCAGGCCTCCCTCTTCGCACTCACTTACTCCAGCCCCGTGTGTCCAGGCCTCCCTCTTCGCACTCACTTACTCCAGCCCCGTGTGTTCAGGCCTCCCTCTTCGCACTCACTTACTCCAGCCCCATGTGTTCAGGCCTCCCTCTTTGTACTCACTTACTCCAGCCCCGTGTGTTCAGGCCTCCCTCTTCGCACTCACTTACTCCAGCCCCGTGTGTTCAGGCCTCCCTTCTTCGCACTCACTTACTTTGATGTCTTTATTGAAAATCTTTTGACCTGTTTGTGTTTGTCTACTTTTTAAAAAAATTATGTATGTATGTATGTATGTATGTATGTATTGTATTGTATTGTATATGAGTATGCTGTCATCATGTACACCAGAAGAGGGCGTCAGATCCCATTACAGACGGTTGTGAGCCACCGTATAGTTGCTGGGAATTGAACTCAGTGCTTTTAACCGCTGAGCCATCTCTCTAGCCCATTGGTCTACTTCTTGATCCTCTATTCCTTTGTCTATATTTTGCTCCTGCTGTTTTACCAATTATAGTTAAATAATAACTCTTGTGATCAGCTGACAATGGTTTCTTTTTCAAAATGTTTTTTCACTATTCTGAATTGTACTTCTATATATACACAATTTCAAAGTTTACACCCAAAGTTTTTACTTTTAAAAAATGCCTGCTGGGGTTTTGGTTGCAGTCATATTGAATCTTGGGGGAGAAAGAGCACTCTAACAGGATCAAGTCTGTTGATAATCAATACATGGCATCATTTCAAAGGCTGGTTCCCTTCTCCCAGAAGTGTCTCAGATTCAGTGTGGAGGACCCGCGTGTCTCTCCATCTACATACTTGATTTTTTAAAATGTCAATTTAAGCCATAGCCCAACATTTCCATTTTCTAAAAACTTATCAGCATGCATAAATTTAATTGCTTTTTACACTGAAATGTTTTAGAAATTTTACTTATTAATTTTGGTAGCTGTCAGAAGATGCTCTAGGCTTTTCTATAAACATAAGCAAGTGTGTGCTGTGAATTAAGAAAGCAGTATCTGTGGAGAGTCTTTTGATTTATTTTTGAGTTAAAGGTCTCATTTTTACCTTGGCTGGCCTGGACCTTCCCCATGTAGCTCAGGCTAACCTCCAACTCATACACCCACCTCTGACTGACTCTTGAGTACTGACATTACAGGCATGCACCATTACACAAAGCTGGGTAGTCTTTTAAAATTCGTATGCCATCATTCTTTTTTGTTGTCTGATGGATGGACTAGTTCTTAGTGCCTGGTGAACTTTAGTGGTGAGAAACAAACTTTTGTATTGGAAGGAAGCATTCAATATTTTATAGTTAAAGGTGGTACCAGAGAAATTCCCTCCTCTGCCTAGTTTGCCAAAATTGTTTTTTTTTTAATCTTTTAAAAAAAGATTTATTTATTTATTTTATGTATATGAGTACACGGTAGCTGTACAGATGGCTTTAGCCATAATGTGGTTGCTGGGAATTGAACTCAGGACCTTTGCTTGCTCTGGCCCTGCTTGCTCTGGCCCAAAGATTTATTTATTATTATATGTAAGTACACTGTAGCTGTCTTCAGACACACTGGGAGAGGGTGTTAGATCTCCTTATGGATGGCTGTGAGCCACCATGTAGTTGCTAGGATTTAAACTCAGGACCTTTGGAAGAGCAGTCAGTGCTTTTAATGGCTGAACCATCTCTCCAGCCCGCTAAAATTGTTTAAAATTACAAATTAGCACTAAACTTTTCATCTGTAAAGACAATTGTGCCTTTTCTCCTGCAATCTGTCAAGCAGGGAACCACACTGCTGTACTGCTATGCCTTCTGGTCCACTGTCCTGAGGAGGCACTGCTGGCTGCTGCTCATCTGACCTGTTCAGTCTATAGAGCCCAACAGCTGCCTGCGCCTATATATACCCAACATCTGCATCTCTACCTAAGGAGACTGACCTGTAGTACTCACTCACAGAGAACCTCTTGTTTGGCTAGTCTTAATGAATGAATCCAGAACCATGCCCTACTCTGTGAAAGAGCTTTTAGTGCCATTTCTCCTTAAATTCTTCTTTTTTTTTTGTTTTCTGGTTTTTCAAGACAGGGTTTCTCTGTACAGCCAGGGCTATACAGAGAAACCCTGTCTTGAAAAACAAAACAAAACAAAACAAACAAACAAAAAAAAAGCGTGCACCACCACTGCCCGGCTCTCCTTAAATTCTTAATAAAAAGTTACCATTAAAACCATTTGAATCTGACATTTTCTTTGTGCAAAGACTTTGTTGTTGTTGTTGTTTTGAATATCAAATTTAATTTCTTTTTGTCATAATAACAAATTTCTTTCTATTCCATTTTGTGTCATGTTTTATAAGTAGTGCTCATCAAGGAATTTCCTACTGCATCTAAGACTTTTAATTTCTTGGCATAAAGTTGTTCCTAGCTTGTTTTACTATCCTTCTGATGTAAGCAGGATATGTTGTAGTACTGTCTTTATTCCTGATATTGATAATTTGTAGACACCACCTTCCAGGTGTCTTGTTAGAATGCTAGCAATGTTATGCATATTTTCACAGAACAACTTCTGACTTTACTCATTTTTCTACTGTATTGGCTCTGCTCTAGTTATTCTTTCCCTCTTCTACTTCCTTTATATTTAACTTGCATATGTACTTCTAACTTCTTAAGTGAAAATTTATAGTTAACTACATATTGGTTTTTCAAGCAATATGGAATCAGGTAAAGCTCAAAATGTCCCCAGAGGAATCTGGTGACAACCCAAGGGACATACTGATAGTCTCTTAAGCTTTTCTAGTGCCAGGCAACACAGGAAAGCTGTCCTTCAGAGATAACAAACTCAGGAAGTGGAAGTCAGGTTTGGAAAAGATTTACAACCAAAACAGCCCTTAGTTTTCCACAGTCCACTGTGGTGTGATATCACGCCACAGGCCCTGAAACTCTGCGGAAATTCCATGGACGAAGAGTTAAGACCTCACTGTACCTTTTCTACACTTGGGCTTGACTTTGGACGGCTCTTCCTGTGGCTTCCCGCCATCTTGTATGGGGAGCACCATGTAACACATCAGATCCAGGACTTTCTCACACGTCATCTGCAGGAGACAAGACACAGGTACTAACCCGAAGGGCTAAACTGAAAACAAGAAATACAACTGCAAACATTTACAGCAAAGCAGCAGGTAGCATGTGTGCATGGAGGTTTGTCCTCCCGTGACCACTGCTCAGTGGTCAACAGTGAATGCAAAGAAAGCTATAGTCAGATTAAATCTATGAAATGGAGGAGCGATAATCTATTCTTCACTGTTAAAAATACCCTGACTTTGTATATAAAGCATATATATTGCCTATCTTTAAACGACATAGCAACTCATATGGGATACATGATACCTTGCATCAAAAATAGAACAATAAACAAGTAATACTGAAGCCCAATTTCAGGTAAGTTACGCTATAGAAACACCAAGTAAAATAAGATCATTGTGATTTTCAGCAGCAAGTTAAGTAACAGTCAAATTCAAGGAAGCATTGACCTGAAAAACCACTATAGGGGAGAGATGTCCCAAGGTACTTTGGAGCCTTTGATAACACCATATGAGCTTCCCGGTACTCACTCTGTACTCCCCCAGAGCAAAGTGACATGTTGCCAGCTGGATGAGTGCCCTCTGGTGTTCTAAAGTCCCCTGTCCTGTGATCTGTGGCTGAGAAAGGGATCCTTGGAGAGCTGCTAAGTGATGTAGACTGGCTATTGCCTTCTTATATTGACCCTTGGAAAGACACAAAGGCAGAAAGCATTGCCATTAAAACACAGACACACACACACACACACACACACACACACACACACGTCTATTATACAAGAGGTAATAAGCAATGTAAGGCACTTCCATGATCATCTCTGGAGGAGAGGGGATTTAGGAAGAGAACCTAATCAACGTGAGATGAAGTTTAGAAGCAGCCATCTGTAAGGACTCCTAAGATTAGTTCCAGGAGGAACCCATGTACACCCAGATATGCTCAAGTCCCTAATGTAAGACACTAAAGTGTTTGCATATAACCTAAATACACCCTCATATACACTTGCAATTACCACTAGTTTACTAAGATAATTAAAATAAATGCTACACTATAAAATAATCATAAAGGGGAAAGGCTTCACAGGTTTTAGTAGAGCCACAATTTAATATTATTTAATAACAATTTAATATTATTATCCACACTTGGTTTAATCTGCAGGTGTTGAACCTACAATACTGAGAGGCAAGTGTACAAAGACTTTCTGAACTCTTAAAAAAGCAAATAAAGTAACAGAGTAGGATAGAGAATAGCTCAGCTAGGAAAGTGTTTACAGCACAGCATGGAGACCTGAGTTTGATCCCTAGAACCGGATCCTTGGAGAGCTGCTAAGTGATTTAGACTGGCTATTGCCTTCTTATATTGATCCTTGGAAAGACACAAAGGCAGAAAGCATTGCCATTAAAACACACACACACACACACACACACACACACACACACACAAATTAGCACAGGATTTGTGTGTGACAAAGCACATCTTAGTTATGTCATTTCTACAGAATCAGCTAACTACTTCTTATGAAGAACGAAGCAGCAATCTGTCCATGTCAGCATTTGGGCAGCAACTGTCTACTTTCCCCATTCTGGTAGCTACAAGGAGTGCAGCAGGCTGGATGGTGGCAGAGCAGAGGACAAAGGGCTTGAACAGGTCACCTTCTCATCAAGTAAAAATATTGCTTTTTTGGGGTAACCCTTACTCAGACAAACACTACATGCTCTCTCTCCTATGTGGGTACTGCAGGCAGTGAGGGATAAGAAGAGCTGAGGGAGGAGGGGAAGGAGGGAGGGAGGGAGGGAGGGAGGGAGGGAAACAGAGCTTTATGGTGACAGAGAGGTGCAAAGGGGCAGGTGGGCAGTGGAAGAGCAACATAAGCAAGTTCTATTTAAATGCCATAAGGAAACCGAAGATTCTGTAAGGTGGTTAAAATGGAAAAATATTAGTTACAAACACTGAAAATTACTTATGCCATCTTCAATGTGCACGAGGGCAGAGATTAATATGTGTGGGGGGAGTTGTTGCTTCTATACACAGGGACAGCAGGAGCATGACTGGACACAGCAAAAGTCACCAAGAAGTGTCACTGTGAGACACCGGAGATCAAAGTGGACAGTAATCTCACAACCACGGAATGCTCCAAGACTCAAGGCAGTGGACTGGCACCAAGAGCAGCTTGCAGCACCCCACCCTGCAGCACCCCACCCTGCAGCCATGCAGCTGGAAACGCTGCCACTCTACCTGGTAGATGATCATATCTGTGAGGAAGATTCTCAGCCACAGCCAGGTGTCCGTCTTCCAAGCCAAACAAATTCTTGTAAATTCTGTGTGAGAATTCAAAAGCAAATTCACCCAAACTGGTAAACACAGAGGCAGCAAAGGAAAAACACACACACCAATGAAAGATGGATGGTTCCTCTTTCAATGTTCGAGATGTTCTGGTAGGCAGTGAAGCCAGGGTCGCTGCTTGCTGACATCCTTTTTTTCACATTGTACTCACTTAGGTGTGCGTGCGTGCGTGCGTGCGTGCGTGCGTGCGTGCGTGTGCACCATGGTGTAGGTGGGGAGGAGAGCACAAGGGCAAGACTCGGTCCTCTCCTTTCTCCTTACATGACCCAGGTCAACAGGACAGTTGGCAAGTGCCTTTGCCCACTGACACTATATCACCAACCCATAGGATTTCTATATGCCAGCATCTGTATGCCAAGAAGTAAACTTCCTGTGCACTACCCCAATGTCTTACGTAGTTGCACTAGCCCATTTGTCTTCTTTAAAAAAGCACAATTTATGACTAAAGAAAATTTCTTTCAAAATAATCACACACATATCCACAATAATAAATAAAACAAAAGAAACTGAGGCTATCCTCTCTTAGAAAATACAACACAACCTGTCTGACAGGAGGGTGCCTGGCCATGTGACAGGAGCCCAAGGGATGCATGGTCACTGCCTAACAGGAAGTTAATGAACCCCCATTGTCACATGAAACCCCCATTGTCACATTATTGGCTAGCAAAGCCAGACTCAGGAGGATCTCTGTCAGTTCAAGGCCAGCCCTATCTACATAACAAAGTCCAGACCAGCCAGAGCTATATAGTGAGATTCCATCTCAAGAAAGATAATAGGCTTTCTCCAGTTTTCCAAGGCAACAGGCTGATAGCAGACAAAACCACATTGTCTGTATTCTGCACTGCTGAACACAGGCAGCTCAGGGAGAAGGGAAACAGCATGAAGTAGATGGGCGGGATACAGACAGAGGGAGACATCAAACACCATCCTGCCCATCTGCCCCAACCCTGATGGCAATGCTCCGTCTGTCTAACAGGGGCTCAGAGATGAGTGGTCACTTGAATAGTAGTAGAATAGTCTCCTGACCAAAAATGCATCCTACGAAAGGAAAGGAGTGCCTAGACTCAGCACTGAGCTATGAGAGGTGAGGGGAAGAGATCACGTGATGTTGATGGCAACCAGCACAAGCTCACCTTTGTCAAGGAATTCCAGAGAGTAGAGTAACTCCCAGCTCTCCCTGGCCAGTTTGAAGCTCTCCAGTACTTCGACAGAGTTGCTGAGTTCAGCTTTACTGACAACAATGTGCCGATTTCTGCCTTTCGATGAACACTCTTCGTCATCTGAACTCTGCTTGTGGGACAGCAAGAGTGTGCTTCATTGAAGGTGATTAAGTAAAATCAGACTGAAACATCATTTAGTCTCTGTTCTGAGCACTGTCTTCTATGGCTTTTATATCAAAGAACATTACATGTGCACAGCCTTTCTAAATTAACACTGATCTCTGATGATCAATGTTTGATTTTCATCTTGACATTCTCATGCAGTCAAGTTGTGCCTTTAAAATTGTTTGTTGGTTACTGAAGAGAAAATTTTATAGATCCAAAACACATTAACTTAATTAAATTCAAATCCAAGCAGATTCTTCCACTGAGAGTGTGGAAGTGGCACTCGCTGTAGTTTCCTTTCCTTAATATGTGACATTGATTTGGTTCCTCGGAACAATCTGTCATACAGCAGAATGAGCTGAAGTCTGAGCTTTCTCCCCACGAATGCCCCTCTTACTCTGCACACATGTCCAGGCCCACCCCCATGCCACCTTCTGCTCTGCTGAGGTGTGAGTCTGGAATTGATGTACCTACTCAGGAATGCCCTCAGTGATTACAGGAAAGATTTCTACCACTCCATTTCATGTCACAAAGAAGCAAGAGAGCCGGAGAGAAAGGCCACAGTCAAATGTCACTGGGCGTGGCTAGCCACGCTGCCCAAACAGTCAAGGTAAAACAGGCAACTGAGCTTCATGCTGTCAAAAATTTCTTCAATTAGTTATCCTACCCAATCACTTTATCAGGTCAATCATCAGGTCCTAGGTCTCTAGCTTCTGACCACACCAAGATCATTACAGTATGCACAAGGTTTCAGTGAAGCAGTCCATTTCTCAGCTGGTCTCACATGCTTCCTTTCTTTAAAAAACCATACATACATATTCTCATTATTTTTAATTATGTATAGGTGTACGTCTCTGCATTTGGGTGTGTGCTTGTGAGTGCAGGTGCTCTCAGAAGCCAGGAGTGTTGAATTCCCTGGAGCTAGAGTTACAGACATATGAGTCACCTGACATGGGTGGTGGGAACTAAATTCCAGTCCTCTAGAAGAGCAGCAAGTGCTATTAACCACTGAGCAACTTCTTCAGTCCCAGATGCCTCCCATCTACAGGCCTTTCTCTCTCTCTACCTTCAGACTTTAGTGTCCTGTTGCTCCTTCCACTTCAGGAATCACACACACACACACACACACACACACACACACACACACACTTTTCACAAACGAAATCTAACCTCTGGACATCCTATTTCATCAGAGTTCTGTTCCATAGCAAATAGTGATGAACTGAAACCCTATTTACTATCATAGATGGTGAATTCTATAGTGTTGCAACAGGTGAAAGACAGTTCTGCTTCCAAATTAGGGCAGACACTTATGAAAGAAGCTGGGTTTGGGGGAAGACAGTGCAGCACTCTGAACAGCATGCACACCTTTGACAAGTCCAGCTTGAAATGCAACGGACACTGAAGCTCTGAGAGGAGGCACTGGTTCGATACTCATGGACTGAAGGGAACACACACATGTGTGAGCCTAAAAGCAGGATCACCGTTTGGTCAGCTCCCAGGCCCATGATAAGAGCTGCAGTGGGGCTGAGCTTGATGAAAACCTTCCTGGATCTTGTGGGGCAGACCAGGCTGCCATTTCCATCCAGAGGCCAACATCCATCACAGCATCCTATGCCAGCAGCCAACAGGGCCCACGTGGTTTTATAAATGTAATCAACACCAATCAGTCAAAACAACTCAAAGAGGATTCCTAGACCTTGACACTTTCAGGCTGCTGGCTGTTCTGTACGGTGTAAGATGCCTGGCCCTCTCCAGGGCTTCTACCCACCAGATGGCAATTACCAATCCCTCCTCACAGAGCCACAGCTGTGACAATCAAAACTGTCTCCAGCCACTGTCAGATGAACCAGGGAGACAGAAAGGGTGCAAAGCTGCCTCCACTGAAGGCAACTAACTTATACTTAATTCTACTATCATTTATTTATCATTTAATAAATTGTATTATTTTAGCTCCAAAATCACATTTTACAAAGATTCATTTCTGGCAAATGATACACACAATCTGTTAGCAATTAAGTGGAAAGGGTTACCATGGTTTTTTCTCTTCCCTCAGCTAGTTTCCTCTTCTTGTGTACGTGTTTACTGCGATCAATTTCTACATCACCATACACATTGGCTACATCTTCCAGAAGAACTAGTGGAACCTGGCTTGGGGCGTTAGGACCTGTGCAAAGGACACACATGAACATTAAAAATAAAGTGAGAAAAAAAGAGTAGCGAACATGAGAGAAAGTCAATGCCAAATGTAAATAAAGCTTTTAAAAACTATGCCCAGTAGTGTGGCTAAGTAAACTCGAGCACACACACAAACAAGGAAAAAGGCTACAGGAATCTACACTGAATGGTTTATAAAGGTGTTCTTTCAGGGTTCCTTCTTTGCATTTGTTCTTATGTATCTGTGTTTAAGCAATGATCAGGTAGTATGAAATGATCATGAATGTTACATGCACATCCTAACTATATGCTCCAAGCAAAAACAGAACATATGAAAAGCCATAAGTCAACATGCAATATATATAAAATGTATAGTTTATTTACATCTTTGTCTATTGTGCTGTATTCATAAAAATCTGTTTTCAGGGGTTTTCTGAATTTTGTGTTTAGGGCTTTTTGAGAAAGGATGTAGGCTGTCTTTGAACTCCTGATCCTGCGCTCTCATGCTCCAAAGTGTTGATTTCCTTTCAAATAGAGGAATCAGTATCCCTATTTAGTTTTATATGACAGCTATAGGTCTTACAGTGGAAATTCCTAGTGAAAAACATTGATTATAAGAGCTTAAGCCAATCTAAACTGAACAAAATCACCAGTGACAACGAGAACTGGTACTACCTGTAGCGTTTTAGCCCCACCCCACAGCACTGGTGGAGGCAGAGCACTGGAAAACTTCTGACTCCTTCCTACCCACACTCAGCCGGAATTTTGGGTTTTACACAGAACACGTGCACTGACCTTGGAAGAGAGACGGCTGTATGCTGCTGACGTACTGGACCGCACTCTTGAAGAACACCAGCATCGTGGAGTACAGCACTTGGTTCTTATAGTTGGTGTGAGCTTCGCTGTCAAAGCTGTTCATGTATCTGCAGAGCTCCTTCATCCGGTGCAGCATGTCACTGCAGCTTCTGCCAGGAGGGGATAAGATTCACCTTACTGCCTGTTAGCAAAAGCAGGGAATAAAAGCTCCCGGAGAAGCACCACACTGGCTAGAGGCAAGCAGGTAGGAGACTTTAAAAGCTTTCATGAAGCTTTAAAAAACGATTTTTATATGATTTATTTTTGTTTTATGTACATTAGTGGTTTTGCCTGCATGAATGTGTGAGAGTGTCAAATCACCTGGAGCTTCTATGTGGGTGCTGGGAATTGAACCCAGGTCATCTGAGTACTCTTAACTGCTGAGTCATCCCTCCAGCCCCTTAAAAACCTGTACAAATTCATATAGTATATTGTGATAATCTGATATAGTATATGATCAAATCAGGGTAATGAACATGTCTAGCTCCTTAAACATTAAAATATATATATGTGTGTGTGTGTATGTGTATGTGTAAGTGTGTGTGTGTTTCACCATATACAGATCAAACGAGGGTAATTAAATTTCTTTTTGAGACAGAGTTTACTATGTTGTCCTGACTGGTCTAGAACTCACTATGTAGACATACTTGGCCTTGATCTCACAGAGATCTGCCTGCTCTGCCTCCTGAGTGCTAGGATTAAAGGCATGTACCACCAGGCCTGGCCCTCGGGGATTTAGGTTTCTTCCTTCATATCATTACTTGGGAAACTTCAAGCTCCTCTATTCAAATTATACAAATTAAACATATAATAAGCTATTACAGATCTGTAGTTCAGCAGTGGAGAACTTGGCCTGGCACTATCAAGGACCTGGGAATGGTAGTACAATTACCAGTCATTTATTAACATCCATATAAGAAGAAACATGGTGAATTTGCTGTGTCTGACTTTCTTTCTTTATGTCATCTAGGCCCATCCATTTTGCCAAAAATGATGTACTATGAAGCCTTATGACTAAATATTATTCTAATATACTTATATCACACATTCACATTTTATCTACTCATGGGCATTTAGATTGATTCCATATCATAGTCACTACAAATGGTATAGTAACAAACACAAATATGCAGATGTTTCTTTGATATGCTAATTTCCTTTAGAAACAAAAGCAAAGATAAGTCTACAGTCAGATTTTGTGCCCCCCCTATTTTGCATAAGAGCTGTACTAATTTACATTCCTGTCAACAGCTCAGTGTTCGTTTTTCTCCATACTAAGGATTTATTATTTCTCTTCTTTACATCATTATATTAGTTACTTCAAGTTTTTCTGAGACACGTTTATTTACATTGAAGTTATTCCTTATTGTTTGCATGAGTGGTGAACTCCCCTTCTGACCTGGAGCTACGAACAAAGACAATCTCATGACAGAAGCAT
Source organism: Mus minutoides (assembly GCA_902729485.2). Taxonomy (NCBI): domain Eukaryota; kingdom Metazoa; phylum Chordata; class Mammalia; order Rodentia; family Muridae; genus Mus; species Mus minutoides. The sequence continues at coordinate 686,610 of LR750234.1, read as the reverse complement.
GCCAGGTTAACTAACTCTTCTCTGCATGACTTCACACAACATCGAGCTCTTAACATCTCTTTTTAAAATTATTTTGTTACTACTACTACTAGACAAGAGTTTCTCTTTGGCTGTTATTTTTATTACTATTATTATTATTTTAAGTCATGGTTTCTCTGTAAAGCACTAGCTATCCTGAAACTCACTCTGTAGACCCTGGCCTTGAAGTCTGCTTTCCAGCACTGTCTGTGTGTGCATGGGTATGTGTGTGTGTGGCACAGTGTATGGGGTACTATGAGAGTACAGTAAATGCATGTGCATGTGCAGAAGAACCTGAAGTTGAGTCCAAACTCTTTCTTGGTCACTTTCTGTACTCCTTATTGAGAAAGGGCTCTCCCTGAGGCTGGAAAAAGCCAGTTCAAGCTTGTCTAGCTGGCCAGTTTGCCTCCTTAGTGCTGGGATTACAGGCAGCTGTTGGGCCCGGCCAGCTTTAGTCTTGTTCCTCACACTTGTATAATGAGCACTTTATCCAGTGAGCAATCACTCATCCCCATCCAATACCATTTTAGGTGTTTACCCTTCAGTTAGGAATCTTTGGACTAGATTAAAAAAAAAAAAAAAAAAAAAAACTACCCTCTTCTCTTGCATAATTTCCCCAAGTAAGTGTATTTGCACATGACACTTTTTTTTTAACAAACTGGTTTTGTTTTCTACACAACCAAAAACTTTGATAAGCAATTCTAGAAATAAACTCTTCATTACCGTCTCCCTTTATCCATCTGCCATTCACATCTCATTCCAACAACGTTCAGAATCTTAAACAACCTCTCCCAGGGGTCTACGATGTGGGATGATTTCTCAGTCAGTCCTTCTATTATGTACTTCTGAGAGCTACGTTTGCTAGGCGACATTAAATCAGATGTATCTTGAGTACCTGACATGTGAGAGAAAATAACCCACAATTAGTATCACTACTTATTTATATGTTACTTGACAGAGAAAAAAGATCTGACTCTTCATTCACAAAAGTACTGTACATTACAATGGGGGCGGGGAAGCTCATAGCGATAGAAAAAAAAAAAACATAAAAAAGCCAAAAACCAAAAACCCCATAAGCTACAATTATTACTACTTAATTATGTGGCACTGGATAGAGATGAGGAAGATCTAAACCTTCACTCAAAGGATGACTGACTACTGACCCTGACACAGCAGCAGCTGTGTTAATTCATAACATTTTAATTAAGATACAATTACATAATTTCCCCTTCCCATTCCTCCCCACATCTGACCCCCCAATCATAAAACTTAAAATATGAAAAAAAAATATCCTGGTGAAAAGTTATAAAGTTCCAAAGAAACTATTTGTCCATCTAAGCAATGTGTTTAAGTATTAAAAAGAGTCAAAAAGTTTTTTTTAAATAAAAAACTTTAAAGTTATAATAGTAATTTATTAGTAAAGAAAGATAAAACTTTTACACATGCCTTTAATGCCAGCACTTGGAAGGCAGAGGCAGGCGGATTTCTGAGTTCGAGGCCAGCCTGGTCTACAAAGTGAGTTCCAGGATAGCCAGGGCTATACAGAGAAACCCTGTCTCAGAAAAAAAAACAAAAAACAAAAACTTTTAATAAATTTTGCATAGGCTGAGTCTACAGCATTTATAAATCCACAGCTGCATGCAGTGAAATGAGGCCTTCAACTCCCCTGAACCCTGCCATACCCAGTCAACTTCCAGTCCTGCAAGCTCCACCTATGGCAAGTGCCACAATCAGGTGGATTGTCTCTTATATACAATGTTCTATTAGGAGTTCTCCGTGTTTAGGAATGCTGAGAATCACAAACACCAGGTGCCACTGTTGTCTACAGTATTCAGTACAGAAATTGTACTGATCTGTACCTTAGAGGCAGTAAGCTATTCCACATAGAATTAGCCCATTGCATAGTGGGCTATACCATCTAGCTTGGTATACCTATGCTGTTCATACAGTAAATCGCTAACAGCACACGTGTGGGATGACTGTAGTGGCTGGTCAAAGCAGGAAGTGGCTTCTGAACTATGGCACCTGTGTGATGCTTAGCAACCAGACTATTTCAGTCAAATAGGAAAAATCTCAGCTCTTAACTATTATATACTTTTTTCCCTAGAGGCACCTTTTAGAAAAACTACCAAACTAGCACATATCCAGAGAGTGACAATCAGTGGGCCTACTAAATGACTTTAGCAAAGCCAGTCTCAGCAGGGTTATAGGATGCTTGCACCTACCTTGATGCTGATTTTCCAACTGTGTGGACCGAGTGACATAGTTGATGTAAAATTCAGCTGCTTTGTTCAAGTATTTATATAAGAGATTGGCGGGCAAGCGGACATCATGGTTGTTGATTATTAGAGGAAGGACATCACAAACTGTTGGAAGGAGGAAATGGACTCATCAGGCTGTTTACACTAGAGTTCAGACAGAAAGTAATCCATTTTCCTGTTCACTGAACCTAGTTTCTAAAACATACCAGGGAACTCACTTGTGGCACAACTGTTTAAATCAGCTGTACAAACAGACATCAGTGGAGGGAGCAGGAAGGACACACATGCCTGTGGATCTGGCATCATGGACAGATCTGCCACTGGCCCTGGGAGGAGGCTCATGACTAGGCTTCATGTGTACACATAAGCTATATGCATGCTATCAGAGATCTGGCACGTTAAATAACACTCAACTGAGAGTTGTTTAAAATGCTTTGCAGCTTGAGAAAGTAAAAGCAGGATTAAATTTTATGACAAAGAGATCATTTGTTGTGTATGTGACATAACCCCTGAAATGACAATTCCACTTACCCCCCCCCATAATAAAAATTCAATGTTTCTTACCAAATAGCTTTCTAAAGCAGTTAACAGGAGATTCTTGTTCTTCAATGGTTTCAGCTTCCAGCAGGGCCTCCCCAAGGCCAACCTGTTTCAGAATAAAATATCACTTAAATGTATGCAGTACAAGATGTCAGAATTATGGGAAGGAGCAGTATTCTCTGATTTATCACATAGATTTTTCAAAGAAACAAACAGTTCTACTTTAAGGACTAGAAACATCAGAGTATGTCAGTGACACTGCCGGGAAGATCAGGTTCACTGAGTACCTGTCCATTCTGGTCTCATTCTGCTCTGAACTAGTAAAGTTAAAAGGGTAACAAAATGTCCACAGAAACCCCAGCATAACACTGGAGGGAAAGCAGATAATGATAGCTGGAGAGATTTTTCTAAGAAGCTAGAAACCAACTTTACACTGTCAAGACACACAAGACTAACAACGCTTACTCCTGGAGACCCCAGAAGACAACCACACAGTTTGTGAAATACTGGACAAAATGTCTTGGATTTTAAGACCACCTTCCTCTCATAGGCATCCTAGTACAGCAGAAAGTCTCTTATCAAAATGCACCCAAATGTTCGATTCATTCTCTTTGCAATACTGTAGCGATCTCGGAGGCTAGAGTGAAACAGTGCAAAGGATCACATGACATACAAAGTTAAAAGCCATTGCAATAATCAAAGAATGTGTACTGGCTAGTTTTGTGTCAACTTGACACAGCTGGGGTTATCACAGAGAAAGGAGCTTCAGTTGGGGAAGTACCTCCATGAGATCCAGCTGTGGGGCATTTTGTCAATTAGTGATCAAGGGGGAAAGGCCCCTTGTGGGTGGGACTATCTCTGGGCTGGCAGTCTTGGGTTCTATAAGAGAGCAGGCTGAGCAAGCCAGGGGAAGCAAGCCAGTAAGTCACATCCCTCCATGGCTTCTGCATCAGCTCCTGCTTCCTGCCCTGCTTGAGTTCCAGTCCTGACTTCCTTGGTGATGAACAGCAGTGTGGAAGTGTAAGCTGAATAAACCCTTTCCTCCCCAACTTGCTTCTTGGTCATGATGTTTGTGCAGGAATAGAAACCCTAAGACAGAATGTATGGTCTGCGATGTGTTCCCCAAACTCATACCCACTGAGGACCTAAGAATACATATATTCTGTATATATGTATGTATAACATATGTGTGAGTGTGTGTGTATGTGTATATATATGTCTGTATATAGCCATGTGTGACTTAGAATAGGGGTATGGCCTAGGAAATGCATCATTAGGCAATTCCATCACAGAGTATATATCACAAACCATTCTGTCCTTGGACAATATAATTTCACAGGACTACTGTCATGTACATAAACCATTATTGACCAAAATCACATTATGGGCTTCATGGCTGCATAGCTCACCTTCAGGGAAAAGCATTCTATGTAGATAAAGTTAGTTAAAATGAGGTCATTTTGGAATAGCCAAAATGTAGTGACTGGCATCCTAAAGAATGTCAAGGAAGGACAGAGATACACAGAGGAAGGACCAGGTAACAACAGAGCCAAGAACTGGAGTGAAACAGCTAATAACTGACACCACTGGAAGAATATGTCCTGGAGTCTTTAGGGGGAATACCAACACCTTCCTTTAGGATTGCAGCTTTCAGAATTGTGAAAAATACCCCACTTCTGGTGTTATGTAATGGCAGACTTAGAAAGCTAGTCAAGGAAATATGGAAAAAGTTAACTAGGCCAGGCACCAGAAAAATGACAGGGGCAAAGTCAACAACAGACTTTGAATAAAAGGAATGAATGGTTTGAGCTGTGATGACCCATGGGTTACAGGAAGTTACTAACATTTAAAACTAAGTTTCTCTGGGGTGAGTAACACCAGCCCACCAACGTTTGCCAACAGCACTCACCACGCACCCTAGAACTAGGGAAGTGCCCGACTAGATGAGCCAACAGGGTTCAAAGTGCAGGAATACTTGAAAATATAAACTATGACTCCTATTTATTTCAAATTCACTTATTTATGGGTCTGGGGTAGCAAATGCACCATCATGGCACTCAGGTAGAGATCAAAAGACAACTTGCTGTAATCAGTTTCCTTCTTCCACCATGAGGGACTTAGGGGTGGGACTCAGGTTGTCAGACTTGGCAGCAAGCGTTTTTACCCACTGATCCATCTGGCCAGTGCTCTGACTCTCACTTAAACGCAAGCACTTTGTCAAACCCAATGGAAATAAGTGACTTTCTACTATTCAGATTGCCAGTGAATACTGATGTTGACATTTGGGGGACTACTCTTTAGGCTGATGAGGCTGTGTGTCAGGAGCCATCTAGCAGAGGCAAAAGCTAGCAGATGACTTTTCTGCAGACGGTCCACTGTTTTTGCATGGTCTGTGATAGGTAAATTCTGAATTGCAAGGTCTTCAGAAATCTCATCTCTGGATTGATTCTTATTGCTGTTATGCCTTTTCTGGTCATTATTAAATTAGTCTAATAATTCCTAGACATTAGCCCGCCCTACTGGGCAGATTTTCTGCAGATCAACAAAGATGTACTCTCTTGTAGCAATGCTAAACAGGCAAATTGATGATTTCATAATTCTTAATAAGGATTCTATAGAATTCCTAAATTTATACTGATAATTTTGAGCCCTCTATAGAGAAGGCTGCAATTAGAGCTCTGTAAACCTTCACGTATCATGGGCTAATCGCACTAGGATAGAAAGCAAGCTTGAACAAATTTATGATCAGAGAAAACATTCCTTCTGGGTTGGCTGTGAAACCATTATTTTATATCTGAGGTCATAAACTGGGAATGAATAATTTATTGTAGGTGCAAGGACAGAAGATAAAATATTGACTAGCTTTTTCTATATAAACTTCAATACGAATCAGAAACAAAGCAGATGATTTACCTCTTGACAAAACTGTGCTAACTTAAGATATAAGAATTATTGTTTTAAACTCCTAATGAACCTGTGGGAGCTAGTGACAGATCTAGTAAAAGCAGACTGGATGTGAGATTTATTATTGAACATGATTTGGTAGGGTCTAGGAGAACACTGTGGAAGCCTTCAGAAATGCAGGGCTCTCTCTCCACTTGTTCTTGGAACCACAACTGGGGATATATTTGACACCATAGCCATTAGGAATGAACTGCTTCTCAGCAACCATGCCTTCAAATTCATCTGCATTAACCTTGGTGAAGGCCCACTTCTTCTGCTGGCTGGATAGCTTGAACTTGGCTCTGCAGGGAGCCTCTTGTTCCTTATTCTGCAGCTGGATGTGGATGGACACGATGACCTGGCCATGTGAACCCTGGCCACTCTGCCCTGGGACTTCCCATAGGCATGACGCATACCCGGAGCCTGTCAGCCCCAGCACAGGACAACATCTTGTTGATACAGATGACATGGAAAGGGTGGAACCTCAGTCAGATATGAAAGCCATCCTTGCCACAACTCTTTACCATGTATTTGTTGGCACAAATACGGGCAGCCTCCAGTGCTTCAGAAGAGAGCTGTTCTTATTCATCTGACACCAGGTGGCAATAAAGTGGGAATTCATCAACTTTAGCTTTCTTCTATCCTAAGTCAAAGATGTGGATCTTAGCATCAGGGATACCACTGTAGAAATGAGACTTTCGGTATGGCTTGTTCTTACAATACCAGTAACACCTTACTGGCAGGGTGACAGCAGGTTGGTGGTGTGCCAGAGGAAAAAAATACAGTTTTTTCTTAACAGAAGCTTTTTTTTTTTTTAACTGACAAGGTTACAGGGCTTTTTCATACTCAATAAAAAGGTAGAAGTTTTTCTTTCTCTGAGCAATAAAGGTAGAGCTTATATTTCATCCAGAATGAGTGAGTTCCATGCTGGTGTTTACTCAATGAAGCCTGCTTATAGGGGCTTTTGCTCCATCCACCATGTATGTATGTGTGTGTATGTATGTATGTATGTATGTAAGTATGCATGAATTTTTGTGGAGTGGATAAGATGGGTGGCCAGGCCCGACAAAATATGTGAACATGTCTGTGTATAAATATGTATGTTTCTGTGCATACTGCCTATGTAAAAGTTTTCCCTTCTGCAAGCATGACTTTTCTGGCTCACTAGAGTTAATTGCTCCAAGCTTCCCTCTCACTTGGTCAGGAATAGGGGAGGCTTCTGGGCAAGAGAGAAAGGAGCCTTAGCAACTCATGCTCTACTGAATTCCCTGCTGCTACACAGCATATGCTAATGACCGGAGAATTATAAAGTAACTTTATAATGTAAGGAAGAGGTAAGTTTTCCAGCACTTATTCGAGCATAAAGAATTATAAAGTGCGTTTGTAAAGTACGAGTTAAGTTTCCAGTGCTTACTCAAGCACAGAGAATTATAAAGTAAATAATAAGACAGATAAAGATTTAAGTTTCTTCAGCAAAGCACAGAGCAGTAAAAAAGAGTTAAGTTTTTAGCACAGAACAATAAGAAAGAGTTAAATTTCCTACAAGGCTGGAGATCATCAGTCTTTTGGCCTTTGTCCAATGCTATGTCCCATTTCAGCCCTTAAGGCCAGGCAGGCCTGTGGCAACTGTGCCTTCTAGAAATGTATAATGAGCTGGGGAAATGGCTGCTAAGCAACTGTTGTCTTTTCTTAAAGAACGGGAAAGAGCAAGCCTACCCCGTGTTGCACCACCGTCTCAGGGAACCGCCTCAGCAGCAGCAGCAGCATCTCTGAGCGTTCCAGCGTGTTGAAGCACTGCTCTGTCACCTTCAACAACATTTCACACTGGACTCGACCCGGAAGGGTTTCAAATAAACCTGTCAACAACATTTCACCTGTTAAGTTTGTTCTTCTTTTGTTCCACAAAGAAAATAGGCATTTTCCATTCATAAAGTACTCAGAATTCATCTGCAAACTAGCACACTTCTGAAATCCAGAGTGTTTGGCACAAGCTGTTTGTTGAATAACCATGAAACATTTGGAGGCCTGATGATGCAGGGGGCAGGATCCCTCACCACTAACTATACTAACTACCCGAAGCATGAACTTGCTTAAGTTGAAATGGCCAACACCATCTGCTTGCTAATTATCTAGAATTGGGAGTCTTTGACGAGCTATAGGAATCAACACAGAAGTTTGATGCTTTTCTCCTCTCTTGTGAAGCTCTATCTGGCTTATATCTGTGACGGTTTGTATATGTTTGGCATAGGGATGGTCACTATTAGGAGGTGTAGTCTTGTTGGAGTAGGTGTGTCATTGTGGGTGTTGGCTTTAATACCCTAGTCCTAGCTGCCTGGAAGCCAGTGTTCTGCTAGCAGCCTTCAGATGAAGATGTAGAACTCTCAGCTCCTCCTGCACCACACCTGCCTGGATGCTGCCATGTTCCCACCTTAGTGATAATGGACTGAACCTCTGAACCTGTAAGCCAGCCCAAATGTTGTCCTTATGAGAGTTGCCTTGTTCATGGTGCCTGTTCATAGCAGTAAAATCCTAACTATGACATTATCTATAGATGTTTTCATAATCAGAAATATGTAGAATATGTTCACAATACACTCAATCTTCTGATCTCATTGACAGACGACTATCACACAGGCACCAAGTGTTCTAAGTAAATGATAAAAGGACCAACTAATATCACTGTGGACTTTCATTGCCTTGAATAAAAAGTAATGTGGGTCTCACTATGACAGGCGTGACTGAGATGTCTGTGACAGACGCACTATTCCGGAAGTGGCCATTTATAAACAGTAGACTGGAACTGTACTCACTCCTTAAGAACTGGGTTTGCTTATCTTGTGAGTCGTTCCTCAATGCTGACGTTATGATGCTGATTTCTCGCCACACCACTGGCTGGTCTGGGAAATTCACAAACCTGTTTTTAAAATGAATGCATTAAAGTAAGATGTGAAATTCAAACAATGAAGAATAATAGCATTTAGAGAAACCCATTTTTATTTAGGTGAATGATTATATATGTCTGAACAAAGCATAGAAATACACAAAAATAATCTTAGTTTGAAAATTTTGAGAATACTCATAAAAGTCTTTAGACATTGTTGTGAATGAGGAGCTGGAGATGTAGCTCAGTTAAGACTGATTGCTTATCATGCACAAAGCCCTGGGTTCCAATCCTGTACTCCACCTATATTCTACAGAACAGGTGTGGCTGTGAATGCTTGTAGTCAGTGTTTGTGACATAAAAGCATGAGATCAGAGGTTCAAGGTCATCCTCAGATACTTTTGGGGGGGTGGGGTGGGGAAGGGCTCTTTCTTTCTTTTTTTCGGAGATAGGGTTTCTCTGTGTAGCCCTGGCTGTCCTGGAACTCACTCTGTAGACCAGGCTGGCCTCGAACTCAGAAATCTGACTACTTCTACCTCCCAAGTGCTGGGATTAAAGGCGTGCACCACCACTCCCTGGCCTCAGATACTTTAACAAATCTGAACCCACAGCAATCTAGGACACAAAAGATGTGGTCTCAGAAAGAGAAAACAAAAGCAAGCCAAGAGCCGTCATTCATTCACCGGCTTACACTGTGACCAGTCAGCTCCAGCTCCCATTGCTATGCCACCAGGATGGACTGTATCCTTAAACCCTGAGTCAGGACACACCCTTCCTTTCTGAGTTGCTTTCTATCAGTCACAGCAACAGAAAAAATAATACTCTATTTAAAAACAACAACAAAAACAACAACAACAACAAAATCCACAAAGGTAAACCACAGGCCAGAACAGTCGCAGCGATACTCAACAGTGTTGGTAGTATGAGGGGCACCCGCAGTATAGTAGCCAGGCAGTGGTGGCGCACGCCTTTAATCCCAGCACTTGAGAGGCAGAGGCAGGTGGATTTCTGAGTTCAAGGCCAGCTTAGTCTACAGAGTGAGTTCCAGGACAACCAGGGCTGCACAGAGAAACCCTGTCTCGGGGGAAAAAAAAGAAACAATATAGTAAGATATCATTTTCCCCATGATACAGGCCTGGTGTGTTGGTATAGCCTGTGTCCCAGCTAAGGCAAGAGGAACATGTGGGTCTGAGTTCAACACCACCCTGCCCAATAAAGTGAGGTTCCTCTGTCTCATGAGGAAGAAAAGGAAAAAAAAGGGGTGGTGGTGGAAGAGGAGATGAACATATACTGGTTGGCAAAAATGTGGAAAACTGCCAATTCATTCATATATATATATATATATATATATATATATATAATTTGTGAAAACAGATATTTAGGCTATCCTTTTTAAAGAATAATTTGATATATTATTAATTGTACATATCCCCTAGCTACAAAACATCAAAATATGGGTGCAGAATTACTCACCGACATTCCAAACATAAATAAACTGGAAATTAACCATGCACCCAGAAAGTAATACACGGCCAAGAAGAACATCAGCCTTCTCTATAAACTAGACCCAGAGGGTCCACAAAAGCGGGTTATGAAAGTACACTTGAGCATTCAGGGCAGAATGGTCTCACCTTTGTCAGCTCCCCAGTGTATGTATGTATATGTATGGAGACACACAAAACTTAGCTCTGGCTTAGAAGGGACTTCACATTTCATTCTATCGATTACTGTCAGAATGTTTGTAATGAACCTATGATAAATCACTGGCTACAAATTTTGGGATTAAAATACAAGAATAAAAAGTCGTCTCTGTAGAATGCCTGTTGGCAATTAAGACCTGAATTCTGGGTACCAGGGAAGTGGATGATCTTGCAGAGCCCCAACTGCTACTATCATTTGTCAGTATCTGAAGAGGACCCCTTCAGATATCAACAATAGCTCCCAGAACGATCCCAGGTAACTCACATGTCATACAGCAACCTCCCTGCGGTGGCAGTCCTCTCAGCATTCCGTTCGATGGTGTACATCTCATACTGAAACAAGGCAGACAGGGTCAATGGCTTCCACGGTGGTAGCTGGTCCAGCTCCAGCCCACCTGCAGCACTGCTCAGAGGTGGGCCTTCACCCAGAACACCCACAAAGAAAAATGAGAGACTGGTGGCCCAGAATTCAGGACAGGGACTCTCTGTTAACCCCATCTGCAGGGCTTATAGGATCAAGTGGAGTAGAAACGTCCCCAAAGAAGCAGCAATTGAACAGATGGCTGCTACCATGATCAATGAATGAGTGCCCTGGGCCCTAGTGGCAAAGATGCACTTTACAGGATCAACCGGACTAGGATTTACTGTATGGCTTCCGTCTTTGCAGGCGCTGGGGAGAAGGTTGGTCAACTGTCCAAGGAGCAGGGTAGGAGCAACGTGGGGAGGGGGCAGCGGCCGCGCAAAGTGCCCAAGGCCACTGGGCTCGGCCAAGCGCTCTCTTCCGCGCGTGAGGACGCGCCGGGTCTGACTCACCTGGATGTTGAAGTCGGCCGGGTAGAGGCTGCGGGCTGTGATCAGCCATGCCTTGGCTGCCCACAGGTCCTGGGGCACTAGTTCCCGGGCTCGCTGCACCAGAAACTCACAGTCGCCCTGGGCGGACATGCTCCTGGCTCTTCCAGTAGGCGACTCTAGGACGCCGCCAACCCCAGATGGCCACTGCGCATGCCCAGAGACCAGCCAACTACAGGCCGCAGAGGTTCTGTAGAGTCCTATGAAAACTACGGAGGACTGGATTTTTATTTCTCGGATTGCCATCCCTCGATGGTAGCGCGCCGCTGACCGCTGAGGAGTAAGCCCCAGAGTCGGCAAACCTGGGCTCCAGGTTCTTGCGTTCTCCTTGTATTCCAAGCCGGGTTCTGAAGGTGCACGGCACGCTCAGACACAGAGTGGCGGTTCTTCAGTGTAAATAAACCGGGTGCCCAGGGTTGCGAAGTAGTTAGGAAGTGTCGCGGAGGGCTGGACCTGGACTGTGCAGAGACGACCCCACCCTCGCATGCAGAAAGACCCTGGATCGCCTGTTGCTTTTGAGCTTTGCCAACGTCTTTGCCCCTGACCCAGGCATTATTTTGCCTGAATCTTATTATTTTTCTCCTATACGAAAAAAATTGGTATTTAGAAGATGCTCAGCTGAATGTCCGAACCACCTGCCCTGCAAGAGTTAAAAAAAAAAACAAAACACTTTGATCATTTGAACAATGGAAAATAGCTGCAGTATAAATCAGTACCGAAATCCTGGCTTGGTTTTGCATTTGAACAACCACAATAACAAAACAGTTTCCCTGTTCTGTTGACAAGGCAATATTGATTTATTGATTTGGAAGAGTGTCCAAAAAGTGAATTGCCAGCTTTGGTTTTCAATCTAAGTGCATGTATATATATTTCGTATAGTTGTATGTATATAGTTCCTATCAACTGTAGCCATCATTTGCCCCTTAAAACCAGGACATCGAAGAATTCAGAGCCGGTTTTCTTTTCTTTTTTCCTTTGAGACATTCGTCATAGCCCAAGCTGACCTTAAACTTGGCAAGTATATAAGGATGATCTTGAACACCTGATCCCTGACTTCCATCTCCAAAGTGCTGGAAGGACACTTTTAATCAGGACATGTGCCTGTCCTGATTAAAATTTTTCTTTAACAAAGAAATTGGGAATTTACTTATTTAAGTAAGAAATACAGATATTTAAAGTAAATATGAATATAAACATTACAATAGTGAATTGCAGTTCTTGGATGAAGCTTTTTTTATGTCAAAGATTATGCAAACAGATTAACCTTGGGTGATTAGAATTGTGAAGAGAAGGGACATAGGCTGCAAACTAAAACTATTTGGGGCCTTTAATAAACATCTACTTCATCTCTGATATCTGACCTAACTTTCTTCTTCCAGATAAGCTTTTTAGGAGGGATCTTTAAGCCTGGAAGACTTAAGGCTCCACTAACCTTAAAGTTAAAAATGAAATAACATCTGGTCTTTATGGAAGAGGTTTCCCAGCCTCTCTCTAGCCCAGCTACCTGAAGTCTACACAATGCAGCTGGCAAATGCATTGACCTGTTGCTCTCTTTTGTTCTGTGATCCTGGAAGTTCAAGTGGCTTCTCTACAGTGAACATATCATTCAAGGCAAGGTGAGACCCGGCCAAAACCATCTCGCTCATATAAAGCTTTGAATGAACTTTCTTTTAAGTTCATTTATTGTTTTATATCGATGTTATTTATAGAAATATAAAAATACAAAATACAGGCTTGCTAATGAATAATTTATAAACAAGTAGTAAAAATTTGTGGTGAATTAGTGTGCTGATTCAAAAAGTGCAGAGACAGAGGGGTGTTGTTTTAGGTAAAACACCAAAAAAAATGTCAAGCTCAAGTTTGATTATCCTGAACTTTTAAAGGAAGTCTGAAAATTTAGCTGGCCATGGTGGCTCAAACATTTTATACCAGTACTTAGGAACAGAGGCAGGTGGCTCTCTGTCACTTCAAGGCCACCCTGGTTTATGTAGGCAGTGTCAGGCTAACCAAGGCAAAGAACAAAAAGAGAAACCCAAAAGGGAAGAGGAAATTCTGAAAATCCACACGGTGGTTTGAATGAGAATGGCCCCCACAGGCTCACTGATTTGAATCCTTGGTCACCACGAAATGGAACTATTTGAAAAAATTAGGAGGTGTGGCCTTATTGGAGGAGGTGTGTCATTGGCTGGAGTCTCACTCTTCCTGCTACCTGCAGATCAGGATGTAGAACTTTCAGGTACTTCTCGAGCAGCTTGTCTTTGTGCTGCCATACTCCTTGCCATGATGGCAGTGGACTAAACCTCTGAAACTGTAAGCCAGCCCTAATTAAAATGTTTCCTTTATAAGAGTTGGCCTTGGTCATGGTGCTTCTTCACACCAATAGAACACTAAGACAGAAGTTGGTGCCAGGAGTTGGGTATTGCTGTAACAGGCTTGACCATACTGCATGTTGGTGGAATGTTTGGACTTTGGACTAGAAAAGCAGTTGAACACTTTAACTGGGTTTTAATGGGACATACTACTAGGCGCACGAAAGACAGTAGTGCTGGAAGATGCAGGTTATGACAGGTGAACTCAAGGGGCTTCAGAGGGAAAGAATGTTAGTGAGTGAACTAAAGATAGTTGTTGGTGAAGAATATAGCTGCTTTCTGCCCTAGTATGAAAAAATAAATCTATCTGAGGCTAAGTTGGAGAGTTTTAGATTAATGGTGTTGGGAGAGGAGATTTCAAGACAGCCCAGTATTGACTCTTTTGTGTTATTAGAAGTCACTCTTATACAGATCTATAATGAAAAAGAGAAAGCTGCACAAGAAACAATATAAAATGTACAGTTTGAGGAGAAAAGGAGCATCAAAAAGTGTAATGGAGCTAAGTTCAGTGCTCAAGGAGATTAAAAAGTTTAAAGAAAGGCCTAATGCTAAATGGAATAAAGGGAGTGGTGACTTCCAGGCAAGACTCTACCCAGCTGAGCTTCCAACTCGTGGAAAGGAATTAAAGAAAAGCTTAAGCAGCTAAGTAAACATCAAAACCAGAAAACTGGTGGAAATGTATCTGAAGAAGGAGACCAAGTTCCAACCTGTCTTAGTTAGGGTTTTACTGTTGTGAATAGACACCATGACCAAGGCAATTCTTATAAAAAACAAAAAACAAAAAACAACATTTAATTGGGGCTAGCTTACAAGTTCAGAGGTTCAGTCCATTATCATCAAGGTGGGAGCACAGCAGCATCCAGGCTATCATGGTGCAGGCAGAGCTGAGAGTTCTGTGTCTTCATCCAAAGGCTGCTAGTGGAAGACTGACTTCCAGGCAACTGGGGTGAGAGTTTTAAGCCCACACCCACAGTGACACACCTACTCCAACTAGGTCACACCTATTCCAACAAGGCCACACCTCCAAATGGTGCCACGCCCTGGTCCAAGAATATACAAACCATCACACAGCCCTAGCAAGATGGAGACCTTGTCAGCTTTGACAGCAAAGTTTTAGCTTTAGGGTTAAGTATGAAAGAAAGGTGTTTGTGAAATATCCTTCTGTGGACAGGAAAGACACTGAGGTCAGGCATATGTCAGGGGTGTCCCTGCATGGAGGCCCAGAGAGACCATTGCAAGAAGCTGTGTAACAGAAGTCTAGATTTCATTGGACACAAGATGTTGGAGACGCCAGAGTAATGGGATACCTGTCAAGTAGGACTGCTAACAGTGTGTGGAAACAGCCCAAGAAAAAGAAGTATGTGGCTGTCAACAAAGCTGGAAGGAGTTGGAGATCTGAAGACCACTTTGCCATCAGACATGAAGATGCAGAATTTGTTTGCCCTGATGGTTTTCTGTCTTGCTTTGGTCCAGTATTTCCTTACTTTGCTCCTTTTTCTCCCCTTTGGAATAGCAATGTGTATTGTATACTGCAATACAATATTGAATGTTGGAAGTACATGATTTGCTCTTTGATTTTGATTTTACAGAGGTAACAGTTAAGAGGTTGCCTTGTATTTCAGAAGAGACCTTGAACTTTGGACTTTTAAGCAGTCTTGAGACTGTGATAGACTATGAGGACATTTGAAATTGGATTAAATGCATTTTGCATTATAATATGGCTACCATCCAATGTGGCCAGGAGTGTAATGTGGTGGTTTTAATGAGAATGGCCCCCATAGGCTTATAGATTTGAATCTTTGATCACCAGGGAATGGCGCTATTTGAAAGGATTCAGAGATATGGCTTTTTGGAGAAAGTATGCCACTGGGAGTGGGCTTTGAGGTTTCAAAAAGGTAATTTTAAGGGCCAAAAATCTCTCTCTTCCTGATACTGGTGGATCAGATGTAGAGTTCTCAGCTAGCACCGTGACTGCCTTCATGCCTTCATGCTCCCCGCCTTGAAGTCAATAGACTAAACCTCAGAAACTGTAAGTCAGCCCCAATTAAATTCATACCTTTATAAGGGTTGGTGTGGTCACGCTGCTTCTTCACAGCAATAGAACTCTGGCTAAGACAATGCATAAACTCTTCCACTTTACTTGGATTTTTTTGAGACTTGATTTAGTTTCTTTAGCAGCATCCATGCATAGCTGAGCTGATGTTAGCTCACTCTGTGATGTGTTGTGTCTATTGGGGTATCATGCTCCTGGAAACTTGATGGTCCTAAGGATGTTGCTTACTTTCTCCAATAATGCCAGGAGCGACCAAAATTATGTAATGGCTTTCCAAGTGATGAAGTACTTGGAACTTTGTAGAATACGCTAAGAAACTCTAAATGTATTTGCCTATTTATAGGCAGAATACTGGCTTTTTTTTTTAAAGCTTATTTACATGTGTATTTTCTCCCAGCTTTAGAAAATCGAACTTAAACAGATCAGAACAATTTTTTATTTTAAAAATTATGTGTCATAAAAGCAGATTGATAGCTTAAGCATTTTCTCATTATTTAATATATGAAGTGTTATGTAAATTTTTCAAATGACAAAAATATCTGATTCTGTAATTAACTTTCTGATTTTCCTCTTAACAACAACATTCCCCCTTCCCCAAGAAACAAGAAAGCACAATATCAGCACTTGGAAGACTGAACTTGGAAGATTAGGAGTTCAAGGTCATCCTCATATACTTAGAAAGTTTGAGGCCAGTGTGTGTGTGGGGCAAGTGCCACTAGACAAAAGAACTGGTAAGGTTGAAACAGGTTCAAAATCTTGCTGAATCTTAGAATTGAGAACAGTAGGTGTAGAAACAGCTCCCTGCCAAGTTCTACCTGTCCTGGAACAGGTAACCATGACACCCCACTGAGAGGACCATGACCACTCACCACATAAATAAAAACCTGGAGTGCTCCATGCTAATAAGGTATCGGGATAGGCCCCAAGTGTATAGCAAATGAGCTTCCCTTCCTGGGCATTCCATCCTGTAAAAGGTATATAATCCCTGGTTTACCCTGAGTAAGATGTGTGCATTCACATTCATCATAAAATAAAATAGTTTGGACAATAGAAAACTGTCTCCTTCATTAAGGATCAACACAAGATGAGGCCTTCATTGTAAAGAGCCTCACCTAAATCTCCCAGAGAAGGCCTTCTCTCAGCTTCTTTTTACCCTTGGCACCCACAGCCCCTATCATCAATTCCCTTTGGTCCCCAGTGGATCTGTGTACACAGGAGATTGAGAACCACAGCGTCCACCCCAGATCTTGCTGCTTCTCGACTAGAAAAACTCAGGCTGGGACCCCTATCATTCTGCATCCCCTGAAAGCTAGCAGCACTCCAGCACCCCAACAGGGAAGCAGACGTGACCAACAAGCCTGAACAATTTATTGAGACCTTATCTCAAAATAAAGAGAAAACAGGGCTGGAGATATAGCCCAGTGGTAAGAACACTGCCTGCCTAGCAGGTGAGGTTCAATCTGCAAAACAACAAGAATTAAAAACATCCCTCATACAGTACCCCAAATCCTTAGGTGGGTAGTGTTATGTGGAATCATAGTTAGATTTTTAAATGTAGGGACTAAATAAGGAAGATGTGGATGCTTTTGAGATTCAGTTAGGTAAGGTGACCTCTGAAAAAGTTTGTGATTATTTTCTAGTAAGCTTTCTAACATTGAGTAAATCTTTAATAAGATGTTGGCCTGGATGTCATGCTAATGTCTCAGAGCACAGACCAGAGGTACCACACTATGGAAGGAAGTTCATGCTGTTTTGGCTTCCTTGTTGCATTCATGAGCTCTCATGAATCTGGGCACATCACTCATGGTCTTCTCTATGACCTTTAAACTGTAACATGTCCTACCATGCATTCCTCGGACTCACGTCAGAGACTTGTGTTTGGCTCTGTGTGGCTTTTCTCTTCAGCTCATAGTCCTCAAACCTTGCTGCCTTTGTCTTTCTTTGGTCTTTTTGATGAATTTTTCTGGCTTTTCTTCTGCTAATTTTACCTTAAGATAGATCTATTTTTCTCCCCCTTCTCCAGGAGATGCCCATGGGTAATATATTTATCAGTCTTTGAACTGGTTTTCTTGCTTCCACCTCCTCAATACTGAGATTATAGGAGCATGCCACCATTCCCAACAAAGAAAGATTTTTAATATAGTGTGTGTGTGTGTGTGTGTGTGTGTGTGTACACATGCACTATATGTACCTTGTGCTGCATGTGTGTGTGTGTAGAGGCCAAAGGTCAGTTTCAAGTGTCTTTCTCATTTATTCTCCACCTTACTTTTTGAGACAGGATCTCTCATTGGACCCGCTTTTGGTTGCCTTCTGGAGCTTCAAGGTGAGCCTCTACTGCTCTAAACACCATGCATGTCAGTCAGACCCAGGACTCAGAGACCCTGAGCTAGATTTGACCTGAAATCTTCCTTCCTGAGGACTAGCTTTCATAGTACAGGAAGGTGCAACGCAAGCTTTCAAGGGAAGGAAGCAACCGAGAGTCCTACCCAACTGTGACACCTATGAACCACAGCGGTGACCAGCATGGCACGATCATCCTACGGGTACAAGAGTGGCACTCGTGTCTTAGTAGATGCCAAGAGCTGTGTGATTGGACTTATGGCTTTCTCAACTGGAACAAAATCATTCCTGGTACTGGAAACAAAGCCAGGGCTAGTGAGGTCAAGCATCTTGGAGAAGAACCTACTACAGCCACTTTAATAAGTCATCATAATTTCTTAGCTACATTCTAAATGCTTATCCTCATACCCATAGACATGTGTAGCTCTCTGTACTGGCTAGTTTTGTGTCAACTTGACACAGCTGGAGTTATCACAGAGAAAGGAGCTTCAGTTGAGGAAATGCCTCCATGAGATCCAACTGTAAGGCATTTTCTCAATTAGTGATCAAGGGGGAAAGGCCCCTTGTGGGTGGGACCATCTCTGGGCTGGTAGTCTTGGGTTCTATAAGAGAGCAGGCTAAGCAAGCCAGTAAAGAACATCCCTCCATGGCCTCTGCATCAGCTCCTGCTTCCTGACCTGCTTGAGTTCCAGTCCTGACTTCCTTGGTGATAAACAGCAGTATGGAAGTGTAAGCTGAATAAACCCTTTCCTCCCCAACTGCTTCTTGGTCATGATGTTTGTGCCGGAATAGAAACCCTGACTAAGACACTATCCCTCCTCATCAAAGAAACTTCCTTTTGAAAGAGAATGAGGTCATTACATATTACCACAACTTATCAAAATGCAAAGAATGGAGGGAGAGGTGCCCAGCCACAATTAATATATCTACAATACAACACCTGCACCTAGAGCTCAGGAAGCATGGAGGAACAGGGGGCAGAAAGATTATAAGAGCCAAGGAACCAGGACATCTATTGTGAGATTGTCTCCTAGAAATAATAGGGAAGCTTCCCCAATGACATGTCAAAGATATGGATGCCTAAACATGACCCAAACAAGTACAACACCTATGGACATGCTAACATGGAATGTTAGCAAGTTCCTCTCCCTAAACAGAGAACTACAGGCAACTAGGGAATGATAAGAAGAAACATAGCCTACCTATGGGTTAACCCCCTAATTGTTTACCCAATATCAAGTGGTTGGCCTTGAAATCATATACATATAGGCAACACTATATAGACTCAGCAGGTCATGTTTATATACTTGGAATGACAACAGAGAGAGAAAGAAAATAATAAAGAAAGGTCATGACTTTAAGACAGCAGAAGGTGAGAGGGCTGGAAGAAGAAACTGGAAAAAGGAAAATGATGTAAGTAAATTTTAATGAAAAAAAGTAAACTCTCTCTTTAAAAAAAATAGAAAAGAACTAGCAGCCAGTAAGAGGGTCAATTACCGTAAAAGTAATGTAGGAAAGTTCCTCTGTTCTATGAGATGAATGGCTGAAAGGGGCCATCTGTTTGCCATTCCTCATTTCTACTTTCTTTGGATCCTTTCTGCTTATAAAGTCATGAAGTCCACTCCCTCTGCTAAGCTAATGGGAACACTCATTCTATCCTGTACAATGAAACAAATGTTATCCACTTTTGGAATCTCATAATACAAAAGTCAGAGCCTTGATCTACATGCATTGGCATTGTGCCTTTCAAGAGTTTCTTAAAATCCCCCAGCTGACGGTAGAAAGGCATTAACAAAGAAGTCATGGTGTGAGAGACCTGACAATGACTTCCAGTCCCATTTGCCCTTCTGTTGAGCACCCAACAGTGGTCAGAGCACAGAGAGTCCATTTGGAGAGCAAAGTCTATGTTGCCCACTCTGACTCCTGTGGGCACTTAGGAATACTATATGCCTTAGGGACACTATGACAGCTTGACATAGGGCTTGGGCTGGGGCTCTTCATAATTTCTCTATAGCACTAGACTGAAAGTTTTCAAAGTTCACTGCAATTTACTGGCCACGCTCCTAGAACCTACAAGCCTTTGAAGGAACTGCAGAATTTCCCAATACTTAACACAGATGAATCCTGCTGCTCAGTACCATGCGAACTGACACTTCCCTGACACCCTAAGGTATTCAGTCCTGCAATTCTGCTAAAGTTTGTCCTAGATGCTTGGTGTCAAAATTAATTTAACATTTATGAAAACTGACAGCAATGCCATGTGGAATTTAGGACCATCAAGAGTCAGCAGGAAATGAATTTTTAATGATATTTCAAGGACTTCTGTTATTTTCTGGGTTATTCAAGGACATGAGAAGGTGCAGTTTGTACATAAATAAAATCTAGCTTTAGAATCACACCAGAGAAAAGTTGGGATTTCTGGAGAATTACAGCTTTGAGATTTCCTTACAACTAGTAATTTGCTATCATGCTAAAAGTGAAAAAGGTATAGTATATTTAGATTCAAAAAACTCTTGTTCTAGTGGATGCAGCTCAGTGGATAGAGTATTATTACTTAGAGAACACAGAGCCCTGGGTTCAGTCCCAGAACCATATAAAACCAGGTTCGAATAGGACACACCTGCAATCTCAGCATCCTAGAGACTGAAGCAAGAGAATAAGGAATTCAGGACCATATTGAACTACACAGCTCGTTTGGGCTACCCTATACTACATGAGACCATACCATAGCTTTTCCATGCTTCTGTTGCAGTACCAAATGCTCAAGAAGAGTCTTAATAATGAGGGGAAAAGAGCCAAAGTTTATGTTCTTGTATCAGGCTTCTCTCTCTCTCTCTTTTTAAATGCTTCATCTGTTTATGTTAACTTTTATCTGTTTGTTTATTGCCAGCAGCCATCATTAATCAATGGGGCAGACTACAGTCATACTCTAACCAATGCCTTAGTTCATCTTTTAGTCAGCTTTGCTTATTATCATTACTTATCAAGAGCATGCCAGTCTTTCATAAAGTGGGTTCTGTCTCTTCATTCTACATCATGAAGAAGGTTATTGAGGGGCCAGAGGACGCCCCCCCCCCCGCCCCCTGCTCTAGGCTTTACCAGGAGTCCAGATCTCAAAAAAAATCCGTTCTTCCATGCAGATGAGGCTGTATTTACCATGAGATTAAACAACAAATAAATTACCTGCTTAGGCAATTTCTTCTTGTATGATTTCATTCCAGGATAGTAGTACTGAAAGCCTTGTTGAGCTGGGCTCTGCAGTACATAGAAACTGCCAGCTTGTCATGCCATCTCAGCCCTAAGTCTTAGTTCTGTAGTTTCACTCTACTGCCTGTAGGAGTGCTCAGCTTTCTCATAGATAGGCTTCCTGCTTACTCTTGGAAGCATCTTTGTCCAGACCTCTGTAGTGAGGGTTTTGGTTACTTTTAAAATCCAGTTATGGTTTTTTTGTTTGTTTGTTTGTTTTCGAGACAGGGTTTCTCTGTGTAGCCCTGGCTGTCCTGGAACTCAGTCTGTAGACCAGGCTGGCCTTGAACTCAGAGATCTGCCTACCTCTGCCTCCCAAGTGCTGGGATTAAAGGCGTTCACCACCACGCCCGGCTTAAAATCCAGTTATGTTATGTAAATATATTTTTGTTTTTATCCCAGGTGTGGGATATGGGGCTGCTTCAGTTTGCCCACAGCTGTTGACTGTGATTGTATTCTGTTCTAGGAGGGGCATGCTTATTGCCAGCTGCAGATAGTTGAATTCTGGGGACTCTGGATAGGGGATAAATGCCAGGGCCTGGAGAGGATGGAGGGTGCTCTAAGAAGGCTGCTGTTCCCCCTGTTGTTGAGGTTTGTCAAGTGGTCATGAGCAAACAGATGAAAAGAAGTTGGAGGTAGCCTGACAATGAAGATTGAACTTGCCCCAAGGAACTCAATGTCCCTAATCAGCAGGAAGTAGCCTATAGAGATCTTTGCTACCTTCCCCTTTAAACCCTCTTTCTCTCTCACCTCCTATTGATGGTTGGAAGGGATTAGGGTGGAGTAAGAGATGGAAGGTAGAGGTAGAGGTATAAGAACCCCAAAAAATAGATTTTAAAAAATATACCTACAGATTCCTTTTGAGGTGTTTTATATTAAACTCTGCAAAAATCTGTCACTTTTTCTTTTCTTTTCTTTTCTTTTCTTTTCTTTTCTTTTTTTTTTTTTTTTTTTTGAGACAAGGTTTCTCTGTGTAGCTCTGGCTGTCCTGGAATTCATTCTGTAGAGCAGGCTGGTGGCCTCAGACTCAGAAATCTGCCTGTCTCTGCCTCCCAAGTGCTGGGATTAAAGGCGTGTGCCACCAAGCCTGGCTTGTCACTTTTTCATAAGTGTTTCTGGCACAGACATAACCTTTTTGTTATCTGGGGAAACTTCTGAGGTCCCAGCTTAAAGGGACCTTTGGTTCTACTTTTAGTTAAATCTGTTTTATTCTACTTATAATTAAGTCTATTATATTCTCTGAATCATTGATACCTTTTTTTGTTTTCATAAAGCCTTTTGTCTTGGACCATTTGGTGTTGACATAACACAATACCCAGTGAAGCACAAACAACATGATGCTGGTATCTGGTCCAGGCCTGGTTCTGTACTACAGTATATATGGTATAAATGCATAGTGGTGAGAGTGTGCAGAAGAAATTGCATTATAAGGAGTCAGATGAGAGCAAGCTGGGAAAGTTGAAGTCATTTAAAAATTAATTTGTTTAAATAGCTTGCAAACTACCAGGCCAGGCTTGATTAGGGCATTCCAAATGTGTGTCAGTGTAGTTTGTGCAGGTTACCTCCCGACAATCCTCTGTAGTCCCTCCACCTACTGCAGGTCCCTTCCTCCCCTTAAATTATCTACATTATCATAAATAGGTGAAATCACTCACACAAACACACACATACATATACTCACAACACACTCCCACATGCTTTTACACTAGCTCCTCCCCACAACCACTTTTAAATCTAGATACATGACCAATCATAAGATATTTGTCTTTCATTGTCTGGCTTTTTTTTTTTTTTTTCAGTTAATGACCTTCGGTCCTATCCACTTTCCTGTGAATGACATAATTTTGTTCTTCGTTATGGGTGAATGTAAATATGCACATTTGCTAAAATGAGGATGGAACTCAATACTGTAAGTGTACAGAACTGAAAAAGAAAGGGTAGGTGAACACACGTCTAACAGAGTGGGCCTCAAGGCAAAGTTAGCTGTAGGAGTTAGTAAAGACAATCTTAGGAATAGGAGGAACAATCTCTGAAGACAACTTAAGAATTCAACCAAGGACCTTAGAGTTAATTGACACACAGAGCAAACGACTTAGCAGATATCTATGGAATATTCCACCTGACATCTGGGGAATACACATTCCTCTCAGCAACCTGTGAACTTTCTCTACATAGTTCACATTTTATAGTGTTCACCAAGTTTCAATAAAAACAGAAAAATCAAAATAATTTCTTGTGCCCTACCAAGCAAAGATGGAAAGAAACTTGAGACCAACAACAGAACTCAGAAGCTGTACAAACTTGTGGACCTGGAACCATCCACCATAGAGCTGTCAGAACATCTGTGGAGAAACCAGGGAGGACATTTAAAACGTCCTAGAAGCTAGTGAAACTCAAAGCACACCTTCCCAGAACCTTGAGTAAGATTGACTGTGTGTAGTTAGCTATGAGTGCTCAGACAAGCCACTTTAACACAATCCATTCTTAAGGAAGCTATCACAGTCTCCTGATATGTGCCTCACTCGTGGGAGGTAGGATTAATGCCCCAGGCTCTCTGCCTTTAAGGTCCCATCACTTTTCCAACACTGTTCCATTAGAGAACAAGTTTGGGGACAACCCCTACCCAAACTGTAACAGTCCTTATGTCTCCAAGTTCTTTGAAGTCTTTCTTAATGGTTTGCACTGAGTAAGTTGTTATTTGACTAATATTTGTTAATTATTCAAGATATGAGAAACTTATGCTTTTTAATTTGTAACAGGGGAATATAGGGAGAAAAGTTTATTTTAGAAAATGCTACATTAGTAAGAATTCTGATGGGACTGAAAGCAGAGATTTTTCTTGATGTTCTTGTCCAAATTATGGCTTAAATTTCCCCCATAACTTTTATTGCTGCCAGACCCTGTTTGGCATGTTAATAATTCACTGGCATGTGTATTGGCTGATAACTTGGATGTTTTACATTTGGTTATAAGTCATTAAACAAAATAAATGAAACTTTCAAATAGGAAAAGGCCACTATTACTCAATTTTAACTGTAGAGCACCTTGTAATAGTTTGTGAATCAGTACTATAAATCATCCATATATCCCATAAATCTAACAGTTCACCATTCAAATTTTATTCCCCAGGCCTTTGCAAAAGCCATTGCTTTTATTCATCAGAGTCAAGCAATGCTTAACTTTTCAAAAATAACTAATAATTATTATGGTAAATTAGAAATGTACATGGAAGAAAAGATAAACTATAACACAGTTGTAAGCCACCTGCGGCCTACGCTATCTGGGTTCCTGAGTGGCAGGCTGGAGCTGGATGGAGGAACGGTCGAGAGGAACATGGAGGCCAGGACAAAGACGCACGTTGTTCAAGGCTCCAAGGTTTAATACTTAGAGTCTTAGCTTATAAGAGGGTTTGCCCATCCACCCCACCAGTCCGTTCCTGGGCGTCTGCCTCCATCATGAAGACGGTGTGCAGCAGGCCTCTTGTCCTCAGAAGGTCTGGGCAGGCAGCAGCATCTTGGAGGAGGGCAGGGCTAATTGACATAACAATAGACACCAGCCTAGCGGGAGAGTTAGGCCATAGGTGGCCTCACCTGCCTCAGTGGTGGACAAGGTCTGCATCAGCCTGAAGCAGGCTGGGGGGGGTGGGGGAGGTACACACAGTCATTTAGAAATAAATATTTCTACCATTGTAAACTACCAGTCTCTCTGTCTCTCTGTCTCTGTCTCTGTCTCTGTCTCTCTCTCTCTCTCCCTCTCTCTGTGGCATCAAAACACCTGCTTCCCCTACCCCACCTCTAATGGCTCCCACAACTAAGCCCCCTCCTTCCACTCGTTGCTTTACTCTAGCCCTAACTCCAGCAGGCACTCCTTGTTAATTCACAGGCCACACCTGCCAGGGAACTGGCTAGATCATTTCTCCCTCTGTTCTTCCAGATACAATCTCCATCTCATCCCAAGCTCTATAGCAGATCTTCTGGGGCGACCACTCTTCACTGTCTAAGTCCATTCTAAAAGGGGTAAATAGATTCTGTAGAAGACTCTACTCTCCTCCATCCTGTGGACTCTTTCAGACCTGTAGCCCACATTTTTAAGTGTCAGCTCCAAATACCCAGAACACATTTTACCTGGAACCCCCAGTGGCCACACCTATCAGGTCTACAGAAAAATTTCCACCTGGCAACACACAGTCATGACAGTCTTTTAAAAACCAGGGGGTTGAGGAACATAAATGAAGGAAGAAAACACCTACCTCAAAAAGAATAAATCATATATAAGTATGTAAACCTACAATCATCCAGATCACAGATCGATTCAGTGTCAAACACAATCAGTAATAGCTAGGATCATATGTCTCCACTAGAGTCTAGCCGTTCTACAACAGCACTCACCCCTCACCCTCCCCTGAAAATTCTGACATAGCTGAAGGAGAAGAAAAACAGCCTGTCATTAAAAAACAAGAAGCAGGGCTGGTGAGATGGCTCAGGAGGTAAGAGCACCCGACTGCTCTTCCGAAGGTGATAAGTTCAAATCCCAGCATCCACATGGTGGCTCACAACCATCCGTAACGAGATCTGGCACCCTCTTCTGGAGTGTCTGAAGACAGCTACAGTGTACTTACATATAATAAATAAAATAAATCTTAAAAAAAAAAGAAACAAAAACAAAAACAAAAACAAAAAAACAAACAAACAAACAAAAATACCAAAAAGCAAATAAAATAAAATAAAATAAAATAAAATTCTATCATAAAAATAATAGAGACCTTTAAAGAAGAAATGAATGAATCCCTTAAGGAAATCCAATTAAATTGTGAGAAGAATGAATAAATACCTTAAAGAAATTTAGGAAAACACAAGCAAACAGTGAGAGAAAATGAATAAAAAATTTTAAGACCAGCAATGGAAATAGAATCAATAAAGAAAACTCACACTGAAGGAATCCTGGAAATGAAAAATTTAGGAATTCAAACAGGAACTACAGAGGCAAGCATCACCAACAGAATACAAATGGAATAGAGAGTCTAAGGCATTGAAAATATGATAAGAGAAATGTATGTGTCCATCAAAGAAAATGGAAATTAAAAAAATTCCTAACATAAAACACCCAGACAATTTCGTAAAAAAAAAAAAAAAAAAAATTAGAAGACCAAATCTAAATATAATAGGAATAGAAGAAGGTGAAGAACACCAGCTCAAAGGCCCAGAAAAGATTTTTCAACAAAATCATAGAAGAAAAATTTCCTAACCTAAAGAAGGAGATGCCTATAAAGGTACAAAAGTTTTAGCACACCAAATAGATTGGACCCGAAAAGGAATCTCCTTGGCACATGATTATTAAAACATTAAACAAAGAAAGAATATTAAAAGCTGAAGGGAAAAGACCAAGGAAGATATAAAGACAGATTAGAACAGTGGTTCTCAGCTTTTAATACAGTTTAATACAGTTCTTTATATTGTGGTAACCCTAACCAAAAAATTATTTTTGTTGTTATTTCATAAGTGTAATTTTGCTAATTTTGTTATGAACTGTAATCTAAATATTTTATGTGCAGGATATCTGATATGTAACCCCTGTGAAAGTGTAGTTTGACACCCCCTAAAATGGTCACAACACACAAGTTGAGAACAGCTGTATTAGAATTACACCTGATTTCTCAATGGAGACTATAAAAGTGAGAAGGGCCTGTACAGATGTGATGCAGACTCTAAGAGATCACAGATGCCATCTCATATTACTATGCCCAACAAAATGTTTAATCACCATAAAGGGAGAAAATAAGATATTCTGTAATAAAAACAAATTTAAGCAATATTTATCTACAAATCCAGCACTACAGAAGGAGCTAGAAGAAAGGAGGTTAACTACACCCATGAAAACACAGGGATTAAATAATCTCAGACCAGCAACATCAAAATAAGGGAAGCACAGACACACACATACACCACCAACAACAAAATAACAGGAATCAACAAGCATTGGTCATTGATATCTCTCAATATCAATGATCTCAGTTCTCCAATAAAAAGACTCAGACTAACAGAATGGATGCAAAACCAGAATCTAGCCTTTTGCTGCTTCCAAGAAACACATTTCAACATCAAGGATAGACATTACCTCAGGGTAAAGGCTTGGTGAAAGATATTTCAAGCAAATGAGCCTAAGAAGCAAGCTAGTGAAACCATTTTAATATCTAACAAAATAGACTTCAAAACTAATCAAACAAGATGGGGAAGGACTTTACATACTCATTAAAAGAAAAATCTACCAAGATGAAATTTCTTATCATCTATGTTTCAAATAGTATGCACTCAGATTTGTAATAGAAACACTACTACAGCTTAAACCACATAATGACTCTCATACACTGAGAATGGGAGACTTGAATACCCACCTTTCACCAACAGACATGTCATTTAGACAAAGACCAAACAGAGAAATGCTGGAGCTAAAAGATGTTATAAACCAAATGGATCTAACAGACATTTACAGAACATTTCACCCAAACACACACAAAAAATATACCTTCTACTCTGCACCTCATGGAACTTTCTCCAAAACTGACCACATACTCAGACACAAAGCAGGTTTCAACAGATACAAGAAAAATTGAAAAAAACTCCATGCATCCTATCAGATCACCATAAATTAAAGTTGGGTATCAACAACATCAGAAACAACGTAAAGCTTACAGACTCATGGAAACTGAACAACTCACTTTTGAATGAAAAATGGGTCAGAAAGAAATTAAAGACTTTCTAAAATCCAATGAAAATAAATACACAATGTACCCACTTATGGGGCACAGTGAAAGTGGTGCTAAGAGGAAGGTTCACAGTACTAAGTATACACATTAAAAACAACAACAACAACAACAACAACAAAAACCATGGAGTGTTATCATACTAGTACCTTAATAGTGCACCTGGAAGATCTAGAACAAAAAGAAATAATCACTCCCAGGGAAGGAGACGCCAGAAACTATACACAGACGTCTCAGATTCTGCCTCAGAGGACCAGGTGGAGAGTCATGGAAGAAGAGACCCAATACCCTCCCTCTTCTGCACATACAAGTAAATAC
The DNA here is from genome assembly GCA_902729485.2 of Mus minutoides. Taxonomy (NCBI): domain Eukaryota; kingdom Metazoa; phylum Chordata; class Mammalia; order Rodentia; family Muridae; genus Mus; species Mus minutoides. The sequence goes on along the minus strand of LR750234.1, from coordinate 658,332 downwards.
ATAAACATTGTTTTTAAAAAGCCCCTTATTTGCCCTTCTCCATCCCTATCCCTTGTCCCATGTGTATTCACTATCCTCCTTTTCAGAAGAACTTCCCTGTGTAAGGGTACAGAGTTAGTACCCAAGTGTGTACTCCTACACATTGTATGATCTGTTAAAAGTTAATGTCATTCACTGTTATTTTGAAATTGAGGTATGTGTCCCTTGACATAAAATCCAAATGTGTGAAGTATTCAAGTTGGTGGTTTTGGGTACCTTCTATTGGATGACCTATCCAGTTCCAGAACATCTTCTTCACTGATGAAATCTGCTGCACCCCCTGTTCCTGTCACAACAGCCATGGCAGCCATCAGACTACCTTCTATGGATTTTTCCGTTCTCCACATTTTACATACATTGGATCAAAATGTGGCTATGTGTTTTTTTTGTCCCATGTGTAATTTTGCAAGTTCATCTATGTGATGTAACATGTGTTTTTAGTATTTACTTTCATTTGTTATGGCCAAATAATAACCTACCATATGTGAATAATCACATTTTGTTTAAGCAGCCTCAGTGGCTGGTCACTTGTGTTGCTTCTGCATCTGGACTAGTATAAATGATTTTATTACAAACAATCTGGGCAAGTGCTTACATGAGCATGTGGTTCTGCTCCCTTGGGTACATTCATGAGAGCTGGCTTGCTGGATCATAGAGTCACTCTCTGCTTAACTCTTTGATAAGCTGCCAAACGTTCACCCCAGCAGCTGCACCATTTGCAATCCTCACTAGCAGTGCACATTTTCTTTGCCAACCCTCACTACTCTGGAGTGCTCTCCACACCATTTCTTTCTTCTAACAATTTATGTTTAAGAAAACCAGACTGTTTAACCTGTAGATTTTCCCCACACTTGGATTTTGCTGAGTGTGTGCACAATTAGTGTTAAAACATCATCTCACTTATGCAAATAAGTGGCTGTGTGTTTTTTTTTTTTTTTAAAGGGGTGGGGGATCACTCTAGATTTGGTTCATTTGCCAAGCAGAAGAACAGGAGGTGGAAATACAGGTGTGGTGGTACATGACTATAATTCCAACATTGGGGAGGCTAAGATAGGAGGATTTCCAAAAGTTTAAGACAAGCCTGAGCTCCAAAATTACACCTCATCTCAAGAACAAAGAAAGAGGAAGAATGAGAGAACCTTCATCCAGGGAGATGACTTAGTGGGCAAAGGTTCTTGCTGCCAAGATTCATGACACGAGTTCAAGTTTCTCAGGGTGTGTATGGCAGAAGGAGAGAGCTACTAACTCCTGTAGATTGTGATGTAGTGCTCAGGAGCGTGTGCACGCATGCACCAGTACATACATTGTGTGCTTTTAAAGAGAAAGAGGCACAACATTTCTTATTTTCTAGAGATTGTGCTTGTTGTCATTGTGGTTTTCGACACTGCCTCATTCCTAACACCAGCTGGTCTGTCACTTGCAAAGTATCTTTGTCAGTGTAGATGGGGATCTAAACTGGGTACTTCTAGGTGTCTGAACTCTTATTCATGAATGAGATAAAGGCCACAGAGATATCAAAATATCTAGGGAACTTTATTCAAAGCAAAGCTAAGTTGGGCGTGGTGGCACACGCCTTTAATCCCAGCACTTGGGAGGCAGAGGCAGGCGGATTTCTGAGTTCGAGGCCAGCCTGGTCTACAAAGTGAGTTCCAGGACAGCCAGGGCTACACAGAGTAAACCCTGTCTCAAAAAAAAAAAAAAAAAAAGCAAAGCTTTTAAAAGGTTCAAAGCACCCTACGAGGGAGCTGCGGGCCCCGTGAGCGCCCTCCGTGCCTGGCTCGGATGCTCTCCTAAGGTGTGGAGTGATTGCACTTCTCAGCAGCAGGAGCTTCCTGACCAGATGTTTTAGTCCACCTATTTTCAGTAGTTGGTTCAAATCGTTTGCTAACTATAATTTCAGTTTAGGGTAGGATATATTTCACCTGATAGGACGAGGGGATGCTCAGTCCATTTCTCTGCCAGTTTTCCAAGACACTCAACTGCTTTCTTGTGGCCTTCTAAATCTTATAACTGTCATTGGTTCCTTTAATATACTATTTTTCAGTGTTATAAAATCCTGGGGAAATCACTCGGTGGATTTCAACCCTTTGAAATTAGAAACCTTAGTGCACATTACCTCACCTTTGGCTGGTGGAACATTCCAGTTGGCCGCAGTGATGTTGTGCTCTCATAACCTGAGGAGTATTTTACATCATCCTTTTTGTCTAGTATAACAAGGTCTGCTGGTTATGTCTTCTTCACCTTCTATATTACACCTTTCAGCCCTTAAGAGCTCCCTGTCGTTCTTCATTTGTTTTGGTGTTTGGCAGAGTGCCTTCCAGTTTGGAGCTCTTGCTTCAAAGTTGTCCCCTGTGCTATCTCACCTGTTGAATATTTCATGATAACTCCATTTTCTGATCTGCCAGCTGCTGTGGTCCCTCTACCTCCTCCCTGAAAGAAGCTAGGGGGCAAGCAGCACTGTAACCCAAGTGGTGCTTGAACCCTGACTTGACTGCTGTGCATTGGAGATGTGGGGATGTCCTGTCTTTTAAATCAGCTAAAAATGTTGATTTTTTTAAAAAAAAATTTGCTTTGTTGTTTGTTTGTTGTTTGTTTGTCATTCCTTTACAATTCAGGAAGTTTAAAAATCTATGTTATTTGCGCCTCCACTGTCTTCCCATTTGCCTTAATGTTGTTACCTTATTTTGATCTGCGGAATTCTTACATTTTAATTCTGACATTTGTTAATATTTAATGTTATAATCTCATGTTTTTCATTATGCTTATGAAGGCTTTGTCTATTCTAAACTCAGATAAGTAATATCTCATATAATTTTTAATGACTTATTTGATATTATCTTTTTTGTATGTTAAAAATAAGTCAGTAAGACAGATGCAGACACTCATAGCCAACCATTGGACTGAATCTGGGGATCCCAATGGAAGAGTGGAAGAGATAGGGAAGGTCTGAAGGAGCTGAAGGGGACTCCAACCCATAGGAAGACCAACCTACCAGATATCAACTAATCAGACCTTCAGAGCTCCCAGGGACTAAACCACCAACCACCGAGTATTCATGGGTGGATCCATGGCACCAGCTGCATATGTAGCAGAGGACTGCCTTACCTGGCATCAATTGGAAGGGAAACCCTTGGTCTTGTGGAAGCTTGTTTCCCCAGAGAAGGGGGATATTAGAGGGGTGAGGCAGGAGTGGGTGGGTGGGTGGGTGGGTGGGAAGCACACTTTTAGAGGCAAAGGGGAAGGGGAATGGGATGGTGGGTTTGTGAAGGGGAGACCAAAAAGGGGGACAATATTTGGAATGTAAATAAATAAAATAATCAATAAAAAATAATAAAATATGAATGTAAAATAAATGAAATTAAGTAAATGGCATGTAAGTTCTTTGGAATACCAACATAGTTTATAAATTTATCTTGATAAAAATAAAAATAGCAACTTAAAAAAAAGTGAGTCAGACAATACTCCAGAGACTATGAGTTCAAGGCCAACCTGGACTATAGAAAGAGACCTCTTCTTAATTATTTAAAAAAGAAAGGAAGAAAGAAAGAAAACAAGGGAATAAAACAAAAAGAACGTATTTGTAATTTATTTTGGAGTTTAGTGAAATTTTAGGGTTCTGCATTTATTTTTCCAAATAGCTATTTCTAAAACCGTTCATCCAATAAAACCAGAACACATTTAAGAGGCTTCATTTATCATGGAATGCATTAGTTACCCTTCTGTTGCTGTGATAAAACACCCTGACCAAAAGACAACTTTAGCTCGGGGTTCAATAGGGATGGATCTATCCTGGCAGTGAGGCACGCTGGCAAACACAGGCTTGGCAGCAGGAGCAGGAAGTTGAGCGATCCTTGTCCTCAACATCTTTGACTTCAAGTTGAAGCACAAGGCAAACAGAGTAGGGAAGGACTTTAAACTCTCAAAGACCATCCCCCAGTGACATACTTCCTCCAGCAAGGCTGAACTTCCGGATAACCCAATAACCAGATAACCTCTCTAAACAATAGCCCTAACTGGGCAGAAAGTGTTCTAGTGTCTGAGCCTGTTCGATCAAATGCTCCAATGCCTGAGCCAATGGGAGACATTTTCATTCAAATCATCCAATGGAATGAAAGATCTTTCACTGCCTCTGTAAGACCCTAAGGCCTTAGTATTGAGTGCGCCACCCTCCAAAACATCGCTGCAATGGCAAGAGGTTTATTGTTCTGACACGCGTGGGGTTGCTCAGCCTCTCAGGGAGAGTCAACAACGAATTCAAAAAGCACAGCTCTTTTATACTCTTTATGGTGGGTGATTATGACTGGTCAGCAAAGCAGCAGTAAGTTTGGAACTTATGGGTCAGCTCTTAACGTCACAGCTATTAATGTCACTTGGGGAATTCTAGTGAGGTTAGGGGCGTTTGTGGTCTTTCTCAGGATTTAGTGCAAGCAGAGCAGGGGAAGTTTTCTGGGAACAGCTCATTTTGCTTTGGCAGCTATAGACTTAGTCATTTTTGACCGCTAGTTTGGAAAGTCACTTCAGAAAGGAAGGGGCTTAGTGGTCTTGAACTTATTTTCGATTCTACACCTCCTTCCTAAAAAATGTAACTTTCCGTATCCATTAAGTTAAGAATCATCCTTTATTTATTGTTTTTGACATTTTCTTAATTATTCTGTTCTACTTGTTCTTAATACTTGAACAAATTTAATTAGTCTTATAGGTATTTTGACTGGAAAGTTGACAAGAAGTTTTATTTGTAAGACATGGGAGTTTTTCCATTCAAAGAAAGAGCATGGCTTGTTTGCTTGTTTGCTTGTTTTTCTATCTGGTAGTCTCTTATATTCCAAGAAAAATTGTCTACATTTTTTTCCTATCAATCTTCCAAGTCTCTTCCTAAGAAATATATGTATTTTTCTCCATCTTAAATGGCAGGACTGATTCTGAAAGACACACTTCTGACTCCTAAACAGGGTTACATTTTGTTTTGCCCCCAACTGGAAAACTACAGAAGCAGAGAATCAACTAGGAGTGACCATGTGCACTGTTGCTGTCAAATTCCAGGATATAGCATACTGAGGGCAGGAGTTACCAGCTTCTGATTCCACTGGTGTGTTTGCACAAGGCCTCACCTCAGGGTGCTTAATAAGATAAGTAACTAGAATGCCGGGCAGTGGTGGTGCACACCTTTAATCTCAGCACTTGGGAGGCAGAGTCAGGCAGATTTCTGAGTTCGAGGCCAACCTGGTCTAGAGAGTGAGTTACATGACAGCCAGGGCTACACAGACAAACCCTGTCTCGAAAACAAAACAAAACAAAAAAACAAAACAAAAAAAAAAGAAAGAAAGAAAAAGATAAGTAACTAGAGTTGGGCTTGCTTGGTTGCTTCTACCTGAATACCTGTAATCCTAGCATTTGGGAGGCAGAGGCAGGAAGGCTACTTACTGTATGTTAGAGGCAACCTAGGCGACAGAGTGAGAAAATGCCTCAACAACAAAAGATGGGGAGGGGGTTGGGGTTGGGGAGATATCACTAGAAACTTTACTTTTGAATATTAAACCAAGGTCTAAATTGAACTCAGGCTTTATTTTTCCTGTATAGAAAGAAACTCAATATATTGATGCTATTTCCCAGTCTCAGCTTCACCCTGCCTTGTTTCTTTCACAAGGTCCTGGTAACTGAAAAGTTTCCCAAGTCCTTAGAACTCAGGCATGTACCACCAAGTCTGGCCTCAGAGGTGTTTTCATTGAACCGGGAAAAAACAAAACAAAACAAAACAAAAAACAACCAAGTGACCCTCTTTCAACAAAAACAAACAGAAACTTTTTGAAGCCAGTCTAGCTAAGAAGACTGTTGCTTATTTTATCTGATAGCTGTTTGAAGCTGAGGACCTTGCTGTTTCAATAGCTGATACTGACACTTCAGGGCTGGTTTATGTGTTCACTAAAAAAAGGGCAGAAACAAAACCTCCAGACTCCTTTACACTCTCAAAGTTTACTTTGCCAAAAGTTATATTTCCAGGTGTGGCAGGTCCCCTGGCTTGGAATTAGTCAATTGTCTAATCCAACCAAAGTCATGTGTATCGATTTAAATTTCCACTTCCTATGAATGGTAGAAGTATGCGATTTACTGCAATCAGAGTTTCAGAAAGGCATTGCATTTGTATGTTTGTGATAGGCTGTTCCACTAGAGCCTTGTAATATCTTGAAGGTTCTCAGCAAAAAGCTTCTCCAATGGCACCCCCCCATTATTTTTTCTTGATTAAGTTATTCAGGTTTAGTTTTTTATTTATAAAAATTTTTATTTATTTTCATATGTGTGTGGAGACCAGAGGATGATTTTTCTCAGGTGGAGACCTTAGTTTTTGAGACATGCTCTCTTGCTGAAATGATAGATCCCTCCACTGCACCTGCTTTTATACACTGGTGCTGGGTATTGAATTCAGGTCCTCATGCTGGCCCATATCCTGGTTAGCTCTCATAGTCAACTTGATACAACCTAGAGATACCTGGGAAGAGAGACCCTCAACTGAAGAATTGCCTTAATCATCTTGGTCTGTGGCAACATTGCCTTGGTTGAATAATTGATGTGGGAGGGTCATGCCTACTGTGGGCAGTGCCATCCACTAGGCAAGTGGTCCTGGACTATATAAGAAACATAACTGAATCCAGGACAGTTGAGCCAGCCAATGATTTCTGCTTCAGTTCCTGCCCTGATATCCCTCAATTCTGACTGTGACCTGGAAGTGTAAGCTGAAATAGCTCTCCCTTCCTTTGTTGCTTTTGGTGGGAATATTTTATCATAGCAGCAGAATACAAACTAGGACATCCAGCCAACACTTTGCTTACTGACTTTAGTGAGAATTTTGGTTTCTATAAAAAAAACACAAACATATAAGAGTATAAGAATATTTTCATTTTAATCCTAGCTGTGGAATATGGGACTGCTTCAGATTGTCCACAGCAGTTGACTATGATTTACACTGTGCTCTAGCGGGGACATGATTTTTCCAGCTGCAGATAGTTTCTGTGATTGTGGAATTTTGGGGGACTCTTCAGAGGGTATATAAATGCAAGGGCCATGGGAGGGTTGGGTTGCTGGTTAGATGCTGTTAGTTGGTGGTTGGTTGGTAGATGATTGCTGGATGGTTGGTGAATGGTTGGTAGATGGTTGGTAGATGGTTGGTGGATGGTTGGTGGATGGTTGTGGTTTGTTAAGTAATCATGAGCAAAGAAGAAACAATAGCAAGAAAAAAAATTAGATATCCTGATGGTGAAGATCAAACTTTCCCCAAGGAACTCAACACCCCTAATTAGCAGGAAGTAGTCTAACAGTAAAGTCCCCTATTCCTGTCTACCTTTATTTTTTTTCTTCTATCTAGTGTTATGAGGTTAAAAGGGTGGAAGAAAGAGGGGTGGAGAAGGGTAGAAGAAGAAAGAAATCACAATGTATCCAAAGTACATCTACAACTGAACTGTTTCTCTAACTTCATCTTAGATGTGGCTGTTGGAAACAGTCAATGTGGAAGAATTTATTCCATGAAGCCAGGCTTTCCCTGTTTTGTAGCTTTCATCAGAGAAGTTTTAGTTCTTTTTGTTAGTGGTTTTGGCACTAGGGACCCTTTTCCCACTCATGCTGGCTTGTGACTAAGCCACCTTAGATTGCTGCTTTGGAGATGGGGGCCTGTTGCAGGACCTTTCATATGACTGTATTAAGGGAACCAGGTCTGTAACATAACACTCTCCGATGATAGGTTTATATTTTTCCAGTTCTTTTGTCTGGGATTCTATCTTTTGTTATGGCCATTGATGTTATTTTAATGGCTCATTTTCAGGGAGATTAATTATACCCTTGGCACATCTGCTTTCTCGTTTTACAGGTTTTTTCCTCCCGTGGCAAGATTAGAAAATAATAGCAGTTTCCACAGCTGCCTTAGTTACCAAGACGACAAAGTAGGTGGCTACTTGAATACTTTTTCTTCTTCTGACTATCTCTAGCCTTAAAGCTATGTATGTATTAGAGATTGCTAGGTGACAATTAATGGGTGAGGTAATTTTGTTTTTTAGCAAGAACCTAATGAATCCTCATTATGGCTTAAGAACCAAGTCTTTTTTTTTTTTTAATTCTTTAAGTTTTCTTTAAATTTGGTTTCAAAGAATATGTACAAAGGTAATAATACATTTATACAAGTTGGGTAGAGGAATGTAGAAACTTTGGGGAGGCCAAGGAGGAAGATTGTTACAAATTTCCAGCCAGTGTAGGCTAGGTACTGAGTCTCAGTTCTAGAAAAATAAAAACTTTAAACTTGGGAGTAGTTGTCTATGCCTATAATCCCAGCACTTGGAAGCATGCATAGAAGTATCAGGATCCCAAGACTAACCTTGGCTATATGACAAGTTTGAGGCCAGCCTGAGGTATATAAGACACTATCTCAAAAAAGAAAAAAAGACTGGAGAGATGCTTCTGTTGGTAAAGAGCTTTTGGTGCAAGTATGAGGGTCTGAGTTCTGGTCACCAGTATATAAGTAAAAGCTTTGTGCAATTGTGTCCTTCTGTGTCTTAGTTACTTTCCTATTGCCATGGCAAACACCATGACCAAGACAACTTAAAGAATAACACATTTACTAAGGGCTTAGAGTTCATAGAATGTGTTGATGGCCATCATGATTGGGAGTATGGTGGTGGGCAAGCATGGTGCTGGTACAGTATCTGAGAGATTGCAGATGATCCAAAAGCTCTAAGTAGAGAAAGAGCTAACTGGGAATGCTATGGGCTTTGAAACCTCAAAGCCTTCCTTCCCCTAGTGACATATTTCCTCCAACAAGGTTACACCTCCTAATCCTTCTCAAACAGTTCCACCAACTGGGAAACAAGGATTTAAATATATGTACCTATGAGGGATATTCTCATTCAAACCACCACATTCTATAAAACCAGACCTCGACAGATGAAAATAAGATGTTTGATGGAATTCATTAGCTAAACTCCATGTTTAGAGAAAGACCCTGTCTCAAAAGTCAAGGTGGAGAGTGATTGGAGGAAGACACCTGAGACTGACATCTGGCCTCCACACACACGAACATGTGATATATACACAGAGTGAAGGGTGTTACAGAATATATACATTATAAGAATTTGGTATATATAGTACAAAAAGTATGAGTCTCCTGGGTAGAGCTTGTGAAGCCCCACTCATCCCCGAGGACATATGTGGAGGTAATAGTTTATAGAGGAGAGAGATGTTCAGTGTTGTAGCCACTGGTAAATTGTGCATGATCCTGTAAATAGACCTTCATTTGTCTTTGTGTAAGAAACCCTAAGTAAACACTCCAGCACAGAGCAGAAAGTAGCTCACAAGGCCCCATTGCTAACTGAGGAGCCATTGGCAGTTGATGGCCTCGGTGGGTACAGTTATTTATGTATACATAACCCAACATATACACATAATTAAAAATAATAAAATAAGTACTAGAAATAAAAAACAAATTCAGTAGTTATACAATATAAAACGAACACACAAATATGAGTTCAATTCTTATACAGTAACAATGAGTTCAATACTTATACAGTAAGAATGAGTTCAATTCTTATACAGTAACAATGAATCAAAAGGGAAGAGAAGGAACCAGGCCAGTTTACAGTAGTACTTGAGAAGTAAGAGCTTAGGTAAAACGCTCATTAAAAAGGCATGTGTTTTATATCTTGTCATTAAAGAACACTGGTTTTCTCCTTCCATCATGTGGGTCCCATGGATTGAATTTAGGTCGTCATGCTTGGCAATGGGTTCCTTATCATCTGATCCATCTTATCTGGGCCCCTCTCCATTTCCTGTGTAGTTCTTTTGCCCAAGACTTCCTAGAATGGGAGATGTCAGGTTTTACCCATTTTAAGGGAAAAGTTTTCAGTTTTTTGTAATTAAAAATTATATTAGTTGTAGAGTTGTTTGCCTTTGTCAAGTTGAAAAAAAAAATGACTTCCATTCCTAATTCATGGAACATTTTTATCATGGAAATGGATGAAATTTGTTAAATGATTTTTCTGCATCCATTGAGATAGCTATGTGTGTTTTTATGCTCTGCACAACCTCCCATTAAAAGGATATATATAACTGATTTTTCATAAACAAGAGGTAAATATGATCAAGTATGCTTATATATGATATGCTACAATGAAATCACTAATTATATTGTGTTTGTGTCTGTGTACAAAATCTTTTCTTGAAGGTAAATATCCTATACAGGGGTGGTAACACACTCCTACAGTTCCAATACTTTTTGGGAAGGGGAAGCAGGAAGATCAAGAGTCTGAAGCTAGTCTGTCTGTATGTGACTGTCTCAAACAGAGGAAATATTTTCCCTTCATGTAGTTCTAGAAACACCTCTGGCACAACCCTTTTGATGTGCTGCTCATTTTGGTTGGGTTGCATTTTGCTGAGGGCTATTGGGTATATATTCAGATGAGATTGTTGCTGGATAGCTGTACTGGCTGGTTTTGTGTGTCAACTTGACACAAGCTGGAGTTATCACAGAGAAAGGAGCTTCAGTTGAGGAATTGCCTCCATGAGATTCAGTTGTAAGGGAGGGCCCATTGTGGGTGGTGCCATTACTGGGTTGGTAGTACTGGGTTCTATAAGAAAACAAGCTGAAAGTGTTTACTGAAGGGACCCTGATATAGCTGACTCCCACAGAAGTGGATGCTCACAGTCATCCATAAGAGGGAGCATGGGGCCCACATTGGAGAAGCTAGAGACAGAACCCCAGGAGCTGAAGGGGTCTGCAACCCTAGAAGAGGAACAACAATATGATCTAGTCAGAACCCCCAGAACTCGTGTCTCTAGCTCCATATGTAGCAGAAGATGGCCTAGTCAGCCATCATTGGGAGGAGAGGCCCCTTGGTACTGCAAACCTTATATGCCCCAAAACAGGGGAATGCCAGAGCCAAGAAGTGGGAGTGGGTGGGCAGGGGAGCAGGGAGATGGGAGGGGGAGAGGGGATTTTCAGGATAGCAGTTGAAATGTAAATTAAGAAAATATCTAATAAAAAAAACTGGGAAAAAAAAAAAGAAAGAAAACAAGCTGAGCAAGCCAGGGGAAGCAAGGCAGAAAGAAACATCCCTCCATGGCCTCTGCATCAGCTTCCTGACTTGCTTGAGTTCCAGACCTGATTTCCTTTGGTGATGAAAAGCAGTGTGGAAATGTAAGCTGAATAAACCCTTTCCTCCCCAGCTTGCTTCTTGGTCATGATGTTTGTGCAAGAATAGAAACCCTGACTAAGACAATAGCTTTCTTGTAGTGTCTCTGTCTGCATTTGCCATTGGACTGTCCATATCCTCTGTAGTTAGGAAATATACTCTCTTCTTTGTGTTTTGCGGAAGAGTTTGAGAAATCAGAGTTAATTCTTTTAATTTCTTTGGTAGAGTTTACCAGCAAGACCATTGGGTCTTTGACTTTTCTTTATGTAATTAATACCTGTGATTTCCAAATCACTCTTATGAGTTACCTGTCTGTCACTTTTGTTTTTTTAAATTTCCCTTGGCCCAGCATTATTTCCTTGGAGAAATAAGTCCATTTGGTCTAATTTGTTGGCATGTTCAAGTATTCTCTTATAATCCCTTTTATTTCCTTAACATCTGTAATAATGTCTACTTTCACTCTTAGATGTCTATAAATAATAGAAGGACATGAGTAAATTTTAAGTGGGAGTCTATTGACTCTATCTATCTATCTATCTATCTATCTATCTATCTATCTATCTATCATCATCTATTTGTTTATTTATTTTGGTTTTACCTTTTTGAGATGAGGCTTCATGTAGCCCCCACTGGCCTTGAACTCTCTACAGCTTGAACAAGTCAACGATGACCTTGCACCCTCTGTTCTTCTGCTTCAAGCACTGAGATTATTGTGCTTCCACTCCCAGCTCTCAGAGCCCTTGTCCTAAATCTGTGCAGCTTATGTCTCAGGAGGCCATCCTCAATGCCAAAGATAGAGCTAAAACTCCTGAGTCTGGTTTGGGTTAAAGTAAATGGCTACAGATCTTCCTTCAAAAATTTCCAGTGCTTTTGGAACATGTAATTTCTATCTCTGAAAGAGACTGTTGTAATGGCATCCAGACTGGCAGCTTCTGTTTTCACAATAACATCAGGTGTGCAACATCTCTAGATGTTACAGTACTGCAGACAATGGAGTAAGAAGATAGCATTCCTATTTCATGTTTCTTTAACTGTTCCATTGCCTATTGTTATGCATATTATACTATATGTTATATATAATATATAATAGTATATATAATATACATGTATATATTATACATACACACATACATACACACACACACACACACACATAATATATATCTATATAGTTAGTTCACTCTATGTGCACCTGATTCAACTGTGTGGAGAATGTAGATAAAAAAAATCATAAAGCAAGATTTCCACTTTAAAATATCAAGAATAGTTTCTAGAAACTAGAAAGCATTACAAAGACCAGAAAAGACAGTATCCTTAAGATTGACAGAAAAAGTTTTATTGTTTCAGTGAAGTTTAGAAGAGTCAATGACAGTGTCTCAAATGAGAGATAAGGGTGGTGTGAATTGATACATTTTAGTAATTTGGTAATACATATATAACTTTGAGCCAATAGTTATCAATAGATACTGTCTGAAAAATAATCTTAAATAAGTTAAGAGTTTTATGTGGAAAAAAGGAAAGCCATTTGTCTGGTAAAATAAAATAGATTCATTTGGCAAGATAGGAATGAAGTATAAAAAAAACAACACGATTTCACTGTGGAGAATGCAGATGTCACTTGCATCAGGAATGTCCCAGAATAGTGTTTTTCAGCTGGGGATTTCTGACCAAAGGGCTGTTATTAATGGCTGTTTCTGAGGGTGGTTTTGTCTGTCTTGATATCAGGTAGTAAGCGGGAATGTGCTGCTGACATCTAGTGGTCAAGGTGAGACATGCTGTTAACAACGTGCCCCGCCCCCACCCCGCTGGCACCCAGTGCTGTCACCACCGCAGAGAATCCAGTTGTAAAGAAAGCAAGCCATCAGTGCGTTTCTCTCCTCACAGGAGGCACTGCACATAGACACGAAGAGTTAGGAGAAATAGGTCAATTTTAACTACTTTTTGATCAGAGAGTAAAATCAAAATGTACTACATTTGAGCTGCAACTGAAGAGAATTCAATAGTGAATATCCGTGTTCCAGGGATACATTCTAGTCTGTTTAAAGAATAATGTGAGACAAAGCAGGACTACTTGGAACTACAGCCAGACTCTGTTGAAGTGGTGGTGGTACATGTCGTCAGATGCGACTTCTTAGGGATGATCTCAAAAAGAAATGTCATGGAATCAGCCAGTTCTGTAAGACTGACGATAGTCTCTGTTGTTTCTTGATCTTGCCACCTTTATTTAAAGCCCTGTCCCTTCTTTTACCGCGTAAGAAAGCTGCAAACCACCTGCCTATGTTTCCATGAGAATTATTACAATGCAAGGTTTTGTTGCAGAGGCTTTTTGGTTTATCTTTTTTTGTGTGTGAATGATGCTTTTTGTTGTATTTATTAATATCAAATTCCCTTATGAATAAACTTAATAATGGAATCAGATGAAAAAAAAATCAAGTGCATGTGTGACTTTGACTATTCTGTTTCTCATTTGATAAACTGATGATTGACATGGGAGTCAACCAGCACCTTTTTGTCAATTGGTGGAACCTGGTTTCCTTTGACCATGAAACTGTCTTATGAAAACATGGATCCCGATGAGAAAGAAGATGGCTCTTGTCCAATGGGCTCATACTCTCTACCTCTTCAGGGATGACACTTTGACTGACCCGCTGCCTGGAGTGTCTTGGAAAACGACTTCCAAGGTGATGTTTGTTACCGTTTAACATTTTTTTATTTGTATTTTTATTTTTTTAAACTTTTTTTTTTAAAATCACCTCTGCTAAAGTTATTTTCATGTGCAGCCAACTTTCAAATATTACCAGTTTGGATGAATGGCCAAATTAGGTAATTTGGAACCAGGATACTATTGAATTTTCATCTTGACTTTTTTCTTTTGTATCCTAACATAAGGTGAATTTGACTGGAAAGCAATGGCTATTATGAAAGCAGCTTGCTATTGTTACAGAATTGCTTATACTTTGTTCAGCTGGAAAAAGATGTAGAAATGTATGTAAAGAACATAAGCTGACAGAACTGAATGGATGATTGGTTGTAGGCTTTTTCTTTCCTTTGTTTTTGTTCTGTTTTAGCAGCAAGAAAAGATATTACTCTATAGCCTCTCCCTACTGTAACAGTTTTGTTTTCTACTGTTAATGACATTATATATTTATAGTTCTATGCTTACCATTGTGCATATACTGGCAATAAAACTGTACTTAACATTAATTGAAAGAAAGAATGTATAATTCTAATTTTATCTCCAGATTATTATAGAACTAACAAAATGGCTCAGATGGTAAAGGCATTTACTGCCAAACCTGACAGCCCAAGAGTTTGACAGCTAGAACGTACATGTAGAGAAAAAGAACTGACTCTTGTAAGTTGTTTTCCATGTATGACTTCTACAACATACATTCAAATAGATAAGTGCAAGTTTAAAATAATTATTCTAGAAATATAACAAAAAATTAAGATAGCTACGAAATAACATGTTAGCACCAGATAGAAGTATAGAAAACATGTTTTTATGAGAGCAGTTGCTACCAGGTATTGTGCCCCACATCTGTATGCCCAGCATTTAAGAGCCTGAGATTGCAATGAGTTCAAGGCCAGTGGGACTCCATAGCAAGAATCTGTCCCAAAAAACAAAAGCAAAATGTGTACTTAGCTACAAAATTGTTATTAATACCTATAACCATATAGATAAAACTCTTTATAATTATAAATATATGTATACATCATACTATTATTAAATCAATGCATTTAACACACTCACCATCTCATATAACCATAACTTATTTTTCTCTTAAGACCACTTAAATTGTAACCTCTTAGCAAATTTCTATTTCCAATATATTATTATTAAGCACATTTACCACATTATACAATAGAACCCTTTTTGTTTGTTTGTTTTTTTGTTTTTTGAGACAGGGTTTCTCTGTATAGCCCTGGCTGTCCTGGAACTCACTTTGTAGACCAGGCTGGCCTTGAACTCAGAAACCCGCCTGCCTCTGCCTCCTGAGTGCTGGGATTAAAGGCGTGTGCCACCATGCCCTGAATTTGCTCTTCCCAATTGAAACTTTGTATCTGTTGACCTATATCTTCTTCAACTCTCTCTTCTAGAAGAATTTTTCTTTACATGCCAAGGGTCCAACCCAGTCCTTCCACACATAGTAGGTAAACTGTCTATCACTGAGCATGTCTAGTATTATTGGAAAATAATTTTTTTACACATACAATGTATAAGAATTATAATGCATAATATTTTACATATGTAAATATTATGGTGATAAAATGTATATAAATAATGATGTGTGAAAGAAATTTCCTTAAACTCATCATCAAATTATGTTTAAGAACTTAACCAACACTGTAGGCTCCTTCTGAGTCTGACATGTAGTTTAACCACTAGTTCCATAAATATTTTTACTGTATGTGTTTATTTTATGTGTATATGTGTTTGTGAGCATGAGTGCATGCCACAGCATGTATGGAGGTCAGAGGACAGTTTATGGGAGTCAGTTCTGTCTTTCCATCATGGTGGTCCTGCTGATTGAACTCTGGTCATCAGGCTTAGGGGCAAGTGCCATCTAAGTCATCTTACTGGCCTGGAGTCACCTTTAAACCCTAGCTTGTCACTGTCTTTGTTTTTAAAAGGGACGATATCTCAAATGCTCATGATATTATTTTTAGTTTTATTTTCTATTTCTATCTACATAAAACACCGTCAAAATCCAGGCTGTCTCATAGAAATTGTTTTTTTCACTCAGTACTTTTTTTTCTCAATTTTTTATTAGATATTTTCTTCATTTACATTTCATATGCTATCCCGGAAGTCCCCTATACCTTCCCCTCACCTACCCACTCCCACTTCTTGGCCCTGGCGTTTCCCTGTACTGGGGCATATAAAGTTTGCAAGACCAAGGGGTCTCTCTTCCCAATGATGGCTGACTAGGCCATCTTCTGCTACATATACAGCTAGAGACATGAGCTCTGGGGGTACCGGTTAGTTCATATTGTTGTTCCACCTATAGGGTTGCAGACCCCTTCAGCTCCTGTGGTACTTTCTCTAGCTCCTCCATTCGGGGCCCTGTGTTCCATCCTATAGATGACTGTGAGCATCCACATCTGTATTTGCCAGGCACTGGCATAGCCTAACAAGAAACAGCTATATCAGGGTCCTTTCAGCAAAATCTTGCTGGCATATGCAATAGTGTCTCTCAGTACTTTTTATCTTATCACTTCATGGTACTGCGGTACTTCTTCCTTTGAGCAATTATTCCAAACTTTATTTGTGTATGCCTGTATGTTATGCATGAGTTTGGGGTTGATGTGGCCTGTAAAAGGATAATTAAGGTAAAATGAAGTCACTGGGATAGACTCTACTCCAATCTGTGTGCTTTAGGCATCCCATGGGCTTGGATCACTGCTTTCCAGAGAAGACTTTGTCTTATTTTTTGTTATGTGTGTCAGGGGATGCTACTAATCCAGGAGCAGCTTGGCTCCTTCAGAATCCTCAGCTCAATGCTGGAGTGGCAGGTTTACTGTCCAGACTCTATGAGGCAGTGAGGGTGTTTGCTACTTCACCTTGCAGCTCTATCAATTGCAGTTTGTGTGGTTTCGTGCTAATACTATCTGGTAGATGCATGTGTAGGATTGACCACCAAACATACTCTCTTATCAGTGCAGTGGCCCTCTGAGCTCTAGTAACAGTCACTTGTTCTAAAGCCTAAACTGTATTTTCCAACTCCTTTTGTGCGTATTTTCTCATTCTTAGACTTTTACCTTGTTTCTGTTTTCTTTTCTTTTTGTCCTTCCTTCCCTTTTTTGATTAGATTTAAGGTCTTTCTAGGTCAGCACTAAGTACGTGTGTGTGTGTGTGTGTGTGTGTGTGTGTGTGTGTGTGTGTGTGTGTGGTCTTTTTTTTGCATGCTTGCCCTTCTTTTTTTTTTTTTTTGAGACATACTCTTTTTTTTTTTCCCCTTGTTCCAGTCAACCCCGCTCGCTCCTGCCACCCCCATACGGCTCCGCTTGCTCTGGCTGCCCCTGTATGGCCCCATACGGCCTGTACGGCCCCGCTCACTCCAGTCAGCCCCACTCGCTCCGGTTGGCCCCGCTAGCTCCGGTTGGTCTCTCCAGTCCAAGGATTCATTTTCTTATTATTCTTCATGAGTACCCTGTAGCTGACTTCAGACTCACTAGAGGAGGGTGTCAGATCTCATTGCAGGTGGTTGTAAGCCACCATGTGGTTGCTGGGATTTGAACTCATCACCTTCGGAAGAGCAGTTGGGTGCTCTTACCCGCTGAGCCATCTCACCAGCCCCCTGAGACAGACTCTTAAACAGCTAGTCTGGACTCATATTCGCTAAGTATTTTGACTTCCTGATTCTGTTACCTAGCCTCTCAAAGACTAGGATTGCAGGCAGGTGGTATCTTATCTATATCTTTATATCTTTAGTGGTTTTTAAAATATAGAATTATTATCTTTTGCTTTAAAACTTATCCTAATCTAGCAAATGCCTTTTAATTGAAGTTAATAGTTGAAAGTTGGACAAGAAGGTCCCAAACTGACCCTAAATTGAGTATTTTGTTATCATTATTGGGATATTAAATAAATAAAAATCCTAAGTTATTCGAAAGCATTGTTGCCTGGCACATGATAGAGATGTGTTCAGGGTTAACTAGATTCAGAAAAATGTGCTCTTGGATGTTGTATATCTGCTAAAATATGACAAAACAAAGAGCATGCTATCAATTTGTGTGATATCAACTTGTGTGATTTCATCCTTTCGTATTTTCATTCTGAGGTGACAAAGTTGGGAACAATGGCTATTGTTCCACAGGTGCTAATCTGCTGTGAGAGGATTACCTGCTACTGACTTTTTAATTGCCCCTAATGATGTCTGTTCCTGGTTTTGCATAGAACTCAAAGCACGTTATGTTTTAATCAACATTGAGGCTTGTCTAAGTAGATCGATCCATCCTCTGTGTCATCTCCTAGGTCCTCTTCAACAGTGCAGTGGGACAGCAGACCTTTCTGATGCCTGGTGTAGCTGAAATGGATGCCTACAGGGACGTGAAGTCCAGAGGCTATAAAGATCCTGGCTTTGTTGGAGTTTGTCAAAAGACTCTCACTCAGAAAGACCACAGAGACTGCCTTAGCTGCAAACAGCAAGAGGTTTTTATTGATCCAGCATGTTAGGGACCATCCTCTCAGCACACAGGCCAGAGGAGAGACCCAGAACAAAGAAAGAACATACTTTTAATACCTTGTAAGGGATAGATTTGGGCAACAGGATAGCTGTCTTATTTTCATTGGTGTAGCAAGTAACCCTTTTAGGCATTGGTTGGTTTGTATAGTGACTACCTCTGGCCTAGTGACTCACTTTGCTTGCCCCCATGGTGGGTTATTATGATTTGCTCAGCAAAGGAATAGTACAGTTTGAACTTATGGGTCAGTTATTAACATCACAGTTAGTAATGTCACAGGGAATCTAACAAGGTCAGGGCAGTTTGTGGTTTTTCTCAGAATTCAGTGTGGGGCGGGATAGGGGGATTTCTCTGGGAACTGCAATCTTGTTATGGTTATTTTTCTGAGAACAGCTCATTTTGTTTTGGAAGCTGCAGACTTAGTCATTTTGACCACTATGTTTCTGAAAGTCCCTTCAGAGGGGGAGGGGCTAGGTGGTCTTGAACTTATTTTGGATTTTACAGCTTAGTCACTGTATTTCTTTAAGACTGATGTAGATTCAGATTCCTGTGCAAACAATACATAGTAGTTTCCAATTCCTAACCCCTCATCTGTTAAAAAAATATAAAATCTCAAAGACAATGTAAAACATATTTTTAAGGACAGAAAGAATCCTAGGTTGTTAATGGCTTTCTTTTAAAAATTTTGCTTATGTGTATGTGTGTGCACCTGTATGATGGTGCCGTGGAAACTAGAAGAGGGTGTCAGAATCCCTGCAGTTGAGTTATAGGTGTTGGGAGTCACAGGACAATGTGGAGACAGGGAACTTGGATCCTCTCTAAGAACATCACATGCTCTTAATCACTGAGCCATCTCTCTAGCCCCATAGTTAATTATTTCTAAGATATTTATATTATGGAAAATTTCAAAAGTACTAAAAAATGGAATACAATAACCCCTTTATTCTCATTCCCCTAACATTGCTCACATCCAACCAACTTTTCTCTCTTTCATTCTCTGAATCATTTTTTTTAAATTAGGGATATCAGGCCATTAAACCTATAAATATTTTAGTATTTAAGTGAATCTTTCACCCTTTGTTAGTTTTCTTCCTTCCTCATAAGATTAGGTAAGAAGATAGTGATTTTCCCAAGGCTGTCTGCTTGAGCGGCAGAAGTGGAATGAGAAGTTCAATGTTCCATATATATAATGTATTCTTTCCCTGTAACATGTTGCCTTTAATTTTTTTTTCATATTTACTAGCCTGCCAACTCTACTCAGGCTGCTATAACAAAATTCTCTAGACTGGACAGCTTATAAACAATAGTTTCTGACTGGGAATAGTTTCCTGAGGCTGGAAAGCCAAGAGCAAGGTGCCATTAGATTTGTTATCTGGTGAGGGCTTGCTTTCTAATTAATAGCCTTTAAACTGTACACAGAGAAAGGAGCAAGCAGGCTCCCACTGACTCCTAAAGAAATTTGACCTTATTCATGACCTGTTCACCACCTTAGTATCTCAGTAGTCAGGACTACATTTCAATGTGCGGTTTTGGGGGGGGAATGTGAATATTCAGACAATAACACCAGCTTAAAAATATGTGGTGGCAAATGCCTTTAATTCCAATACTCAGAAGGCAGAGACAAGCAGGTCTCTCTGAGTTTGAGGCCAACTGAGTCTACAGAGTGAGTTTCAGAATAGGTAGGCTACACAAAGAAACTCTAACCTGAAAAGAACCAAAACAAACAACAAAAAAATTAATGTAATTAGAACCTTTACCAGTATCTTAAATTATAACCATCTAGGGAGCTTTTTAAAATACAAATGCCTACAGGATTTAATTCTTTGAGGCTAGAGTGGAGCTAGCAGTGTATATAGCTTTTTGGGAGACAACTATTTCAAAGAATTTTATGAACTAATTACTCCAAATCATTAAAAATTAAATCATATAAATTTACAATTATAAAATTACATAAAAGCAGAGAAAAAATCATCACTCAAAACACAGCATTTCTCATGAACTTTTCTGTTCTTTATTGTTTTCTATGCTGCTTAGGTCAGTTTGTTATGAATATATGTTGGAAGTACCCTAAGGATTTAATTCTTGTAGCTTTTTTTTTAAAATTCTGATCTTATTCTGTAGCCCAGGCAGTGTAGGATTCTCTGTGAAGCCCAGGTTGACTTCACTGCAGTTCTTCTGCCTCAGTCTCTCAAGTGCTGGCACTGCAGGCATGGCCCACCATGCCCAGCTTTGGAAATATTCAATGTGTCCAACCTTTTTGACCCTATGACATGATGAGGTCATTTACATTCATATCTACATTCGGACAAGTGAGACCCAATGGGATGCAGGTTGAGCACAAGTATATACGGTGCACTACTGTACATATAATAAATGATGCGTCTTACGGTGTGAGGTTTGCTAAGCTGCGTTTATTTTACATGCTCATGTGTACATGTATGGTCATATATGTGCCATAGTCAGCATGTGGAGATCAGAGGGCAATTTTGGGGGGGTCTGTTCTCCCTTTCCACCACATAGGCCTCTGGGGTGGAGTCAGGTCATCAGGTGCCTTTAATCACTGGGCCATCTTGCTGGCCCCCCAATTTGCTAAGCTTTGACTCATACACACTTGTGAAACCTTCACACCCATCAAGATGTGTGCATATCCATCATCACCGCTGTCTTCCACCACCATTGTATATCTTCCTTCCTGTCTTCTCCCCATATCAAAGCAACCACTGATCTGCTCCCTGTCATGGAGTTTGCGTACATTTGCATTTTGTGGAGTTTTACATAAATAAAAATTTCCTGGGGTGTTTTCTTTCATTTAGCATTATTACTTTGAGATTCATGCTTGTTTAATATCTGGGTTATTCTGTTTTGTGATTTTTTATTTATTTTAATTAGCATATATTAATTATATGTAATAATTGATTTTCACACATATATACATATTTTTTGGCCATATTTATGTCCAATCACCCCTCTCCCGTTTCTCTCTCCCTCTTTCTAATTCTCTTCCTTACTCCAAATGTTTCCTTTCTTCTTTCATGACTCTTTTGGTAAGACTTATTTTATGTGTATGATTTTTGGTTTTGCCTACATGTGTGTATGTGTACCACATAGGTGTCTAGTGCCCTCAGAGGTCAGAAAGGGCTTTTGAATCCCAGAGACAAGGCTAGATCCTCTGAAACTGGAATTACAAATGGTTTTGAGATTATAATTACATTTCTCTTTTCCTTTTCCTCTTTCCAGACTCTCACATATACCCACCCTTACTCTTTTTTTATATTCATGTCTTTTATCGTGAACTGTTATAGCATAAATATATTTATATATATACACAATATATTCCTGAATATAACCTACTTAACTTGTTCATGACTTTTTAAATTTTTGGTGAGCTAATGAGTCTAGTTAAGATAATTAAAGTTACAGGAGGAATTTTCCAGTGGCTAAACCACTGAAGAAAATGTTGCTTATTTTTCCAAGCAAACATTAACTGCCCATGGAGTCTCAGGGAAACATGGGGTCTGTAGACACTGAATGCCTGGTCAAATGGGTAAACATTGTCGATCTTTATGAATTTCTCCACACTGTTTTGCAGAGTGGTAGAGATTTATTCCCCCCCCCCTCCATCTCTCAGCCCTCTTTCCTTTCTCCTTTTTTTCCCCCTTGTTCCGCTCGACCCCGCATGCTCCGCTCGACCCCGCTCTCTCCAGTTGGCCCGGCTCTCTCTGGCCGGCCCTGCTACAGCCCCGCTCGCTCCGGCCATCCCAGCTCGCTCTGGCTGGCCCCTGCTTGCTCAGCCCTGCTCGCTCCGGTTGGTCTCTCTGGTCCAGGTCCAAGGATTCGGTTTTATTATTATTCTTCATAAGTACGCTGTAGCTGACTTCAGACGCACCAGAGGAGGGCGTCAGATCTCATTACGGGTGGTTGTAAGCCACCATGTGGTTGCTGGGATTTGAACTCATCACCTTCGGAAGAGCAGTCGGGTGCTCTTACCCGCTGAGCCATCTCACCAGCCCTCCTTTCTCCTTTTTTTCCTTCCTCTCTTCATACTCTTTCTTTCCCCCTTTGACATGGGCTGAGGATTTTCATGGGAGCCCCCAACCTAGTATGTTAGCAATGTATCATACCTCAAGCCCTGCTCATTAAGTGATTCCCTAACATTCATTTGGTGAGAGTGGAGAAGAAATTTGTTTATATCAAAGAACTTTCCAGAGTTTGAGTCTCTTTACATGACTTATCACTTAAAACGAATTTGTTTCCCAGTTTTGCTGTTCTATTTTCCACTGTTATATTTTTTTTACAACCTCTTAGGAGGTAAATATATTAGAGGTTTTAAGTTTTAGATAATAAAAAGGCATTCATTTCAGTAAGCATTATGCCATACGCTATGTGGTTCCAGCACTCAAGCAGTAACTCCTGTTTAGTCCTTGTGGATGCATTGCTTGCTGAATGCTCACAAGATGGGTTGTTTGTCTGTGGTGCTTGCTTGCCAGCTCTAAAATATTCACGTCAAGGATGTCTGCTTCAAAAAAGTCTGCACTGCCAATTTGTTTCAGTGATATGTTAGTTTCCTGTTATAAGTTGTTATCCTTGAGTGCAGGGTCCCCAATGGAGGAGCTAGAGAAAGGACCCAAGGAGCTGAAGGGGTTTGCAGCCCCATAGGAGGAACAACAATATGAGCTAACCAGTATCTCTGAGTTCCCAGGGACTAAACCACCAACCACTAGTACACAAGGAGGAATTCAAGGCTCTAGCCGCATATGTAGCAGAGGATGGCCTTGTTGAACATCAATGAGAGGAGAGGCACTTGGCCTTGTGAAGGCTTGATGTCCCAGTGTAGGGGAATGCCAGGACAGGGAAGTGGGAGTGGATGGGTTGGGGAGCAGGGGGTAGGGGTATGGGATGGGGGGGGGTTGGAAGAGAGACCAGGAAAGGGGATAACATTTGAAATGTAAATAAAGAAAATATCCAGTAAAAAAGATGAAAAAAGAAAAGAATCAAACATAAATGCTGAAAGTAAAGAACACAATCAATCAAATAACAAACATCAATCAAATAACAAACATCAATCAAATAACAAATATCAATCAAATAACAAACATCATTGACAAACAAGACCAGAGAAAGAAAAGATTTCCAGAGCTGAATGACAAAGCTTGGACAGCAACACAACCCAAAAATTATAAATAAGAATTAATGAACACATCCTATACTTCTCAGAAGTCTGCAACACATTCAATAGACCAAACCTAAAAATTAATAGACAAAAGAAGAAACTGATATAAAGTTTGAAAACATAAACAATTTACTCAATTAAAATCCAGCAGAAATTTCCCCAAACCTAGAGAAAGAAGTGGATATCCAAAACCGTGAACATTGAGAACCCCAAACGTATCATAGACAAGAAGTCAAAAATATAAAATAAGGAAACAAAATTTGTAAGGAATTTGGGAGACTTATGAGGTCATAGGTCTTAGAATAGAATCCACTACCACCTTTTTACTAGGGCATCATAAATTCTAACTACATTCTAAAACGTATCCTTATACCCACAAATAACTGTAGCTTTCACTCCTTGCATCAAAGAACTTTCTCTCAATAATAAATAAAAAAGAAAAAGTTGTTGTCCTTAGAAGCTTCTTGGAACTCTCAATTTATCTAGTTTTGAGGTTATGTCTTGGTAGGAGAATCTAAACTAGAACTAGGAAAGCTGTGCACACCTCCAATCTATAGTCCACCAGTTAACTCCCCATGAACTGCAACCAAGAAGTCTGAGCAGCAGCAGGGTGTCAAGCAGGACATAATCTTGAGGGACTCTGACTGAAAACCATTCTGTGTGTTCATATGACAACTTCTATTCCAAGGAGAAGCTGCTAAAGTTGGACACACCTACACTGTCTAAATCTCTGGTGTGGATGGATTGACAGCAGGATTAGAAGAGGGGCTAAGTCTAGCCAGTGGCAGAACACTGGAATTTTAGGTAGACCACTTCCCAGGAGGTGTTGCATCTAAGCAGCCTCTCCTATACCTAAGAAAGTGGCAAAAGTGAACAGAAATATGCCCATTTTTGTTTTGGTGAATCTTCAGAGCAATATTATTACTGTATTTACTTGGTTGCTTCATCATCACTGTATTACAGTACATACAATGATGGAGTTTTAGGATTTTTCCTTGGCATTGTTCTCCAAAGCATGGTGGGAGTTCTGCAGTGATCTTCAAAAATTGTTTTATCGGTGGGGGGATTGAGCTGTCTTTCTCCATCCAATCAAGATAAGAGCTGTGTCTGAAGGGAATCTCTGTTTATACATTCCAGGACTGGCTGTCTTTCAACATGCTCCTTGTTCAAAGAAATAGGAAGGAGAAGCCTGTGCTCCATTGGGGAGGGAAAGAAACAATGCTTCTCTATCTAGTTCCATATCTAGTTATGAAAACCCTTTGTGACTCCAGATGTTGGCTTAAGAAATTGAGAACACACTAAGGACATTGACTTATCCCCTCAATGCACAGGACATGGTGAGATATGACAGAAGAGGAGGTGCCTGAGGAAGATGATCGGCCACTCATTCACATATTCTTGAACTTGAACTTTTCATTGTAATATAGTCATCCCTCAGCTTCTGTGGGAGACTAGAACAGGGACCCCTTCACATACCTGAACCCAAAGGCACTCACATTCCTTGCAGAGAATTTGCATAGACATACAAACATACTCAGTCATATGTTGAGAACCACAGTAGCATGTAGGAGCTGGGTGTGTACTCCCTACCTGAACCTTCACTGAGTCTCCATCTGCCGCCAGTTGTTCTCCCAGCCCTTATCTACATATAAGAGTATAAACACTCTTTTATGTGTTTTCAATCACTTCTAAGTGACTTTTGGAATCCAACATGATGCTATGTTGACATCAATTATGGCACTATTGGGTGCCTAGGAAATAATGCAGGACACATGTCTGCAATATGTTCAGTATGGATGCACGTAGAAATATTTTTCATCTGAGTTTAGTTGAACTTGCATATGTAGGACTCATAGACATGGACAGCCAGATGTATTTGTTTCACAAAACGGGAATGAGGCAAGGTAGAGTGTCTTCCTAGATCATTAGAAGAGCTTGTGAGGTAGACAGCAGAACACTGGACTGGGAATCATGGGCTGCATCTGTCTTGGATTTATCTTATTTTAAGAGGACAACACTGGAGCGACAAACGATTTTCAGATTTTTCATCATTAAGGAGTTACAGAGACAAAGATTGGAGCTAAGACGAAAGGATGGACCATCCAGAGACTATCCCACCTGGGGGTCCATCCCATAATCAACCACCAAATCCAGACACTATTGCATATGCCAGCAAGATTTTGCTGAAAGGACCCTGATATAATTATCTTGAGTGAGGCTATGCCAGTGCCTGGAAAACACAGAAGTGGATGCTCACAGTCATCTATAGGATGGAACACAGGGCCCCCAATGGAGGAGCTAGAGAAATTACCCAAGGAGCTGAAGGAGTCTGCAACCCTATAGGTGGAACAACAATATGAACTAAACAGTACCCCCAGAGCTTGTGTCTTTAGATGCATATGTAGCAGAAGATGGCCTAGTTGGCCATCATGGGAAGAGAGGCCGCTTGGTCTTACAAACTTTATATGCCCCAGTACAGGGGAATGCCAGGGCCAGGACGTGGGAGTGGCAGGTGGGGGAGCAGGGCGGGGGTAGGGTATAGGGAACTTTCGGGATAGCATTTGAAATGTAAATAAAAAAGATATCTAATAATAATAATAAAACAAATAGGTTCCTATTTTGAGCTGGGCATGGTGGCGCATGCCTTTAATCCCAGCACTTGGGAGGCAGAGGCAGGCAAATTTCTGAGTTTGAGGCCAGCCTGGTGGTCTATAGAGTGAGTTCCAGGACAGCCAGGACCACACAGAGAAATCCTGTTTCAAAAAACAAAACAAAACAAAACAAAACAAAAAAGGAACCCATTTTGAGCCTTGTATGGTGATATATGCTTCTAATTCCAACACTCAGGGAGTTGATACAGAGAGTTCAAGGCCAGCCTAGGCAACATAGTAAGTTCCAGGTCTTGCCTAGGGTATAGAATGAAACCTTGTCTCAATAAAACAAAACAGTTCAACCAAACGCGAAAAGCCAGGCTTGGCAGCTTGTACCTGTAAGGCCAGGTACTTGGGAGGTTGCGGCAAGATCAGGAGTTCAAGGCCAGCCTTAGTTACATAGTAAGTCTGAGTTCAAGGCCAGCCTCAGTTACATAGTAAGTCTGAGTTCAAGGCCAGCCTTAGTTACATAGTAAGTTTGAGGCGATCTGGAAAGAAGGGTTGGCAGGTAACAGCATTTCCTGTTCTTTCAGAGAACTGAGTTTGGTTCCTCAGCACTCCTGTCAGGTACCTCACAGCCACCTGTATCTCTTGCTCCAGGGAGATCAAATACTCTCTTCTGGTCATCATGGCCATGCCTCAGTAAATGTGTGTGTGTGTGTGTGTGTGTGTGTGCACATGTACATAAAATTTCCAAAAAAAGGAATAACCCATTTTGCTATCTTTGTCCTACAGATACATAATTTTGAAAGACTGAATTATTTCCATTCCTTTATAAATATGGAAAGCCCAATGTTATCTGTGGCAAAGGAGATGGCTTGTGTAAATCTGAGCCAAGGGATTACTATCTATGCTAAATTGTGGGAGCTGCATGACCTCTTATGCCTCACTTTCTCCCCCTTTGTCTCTCTCCCCTTTCTTTGTCTGTCCCTTGCCCACATGTGTATGTTTCAGACAGGGTCTCATTCTGCAGGCTCCACTGTCCTTAAGGCCATGGCAATTCTCCTGCCTGAGCCTCTTGAACACTAAAATCGTGAAGCTGCCCAGCGTAAGCCTCAGTTTTTTCCATTATGGAGTTGTGACAGGTGTAACAGGTGTAGCAAGCTGAGGGCGGTAGCTCTAGCATGGTAAAAACCAATGTCTTTAGTATGTGACCATATGGCAGTTGTAATAACAGTGCTTCTGATGGTGACAATTTGGGCTAGTGGCATATAGAAGCATTGGTCTTTCTGAAGTTGGGATCTTGGCAGGAATTCAGAAGATTTTGAAGTGAGCAATGCTGTGGGGCTGAGGGATAGAGGAGTGAGCAACAGGTATTCAGGGCAGAGCAGGTCCTGGGTCTCAGGGGCAGGCCCCTGTGCTAGCTAATGTTGCCTATTAAGGTGAGAGTAGATTTCAGTGGAGAATAGAGGTGGAAAGGGGGCTTGAAACGAGAGGAAGAAAAAGACTTTAGGGCCCAAGTTGGAAAGTCCAGAACTCAAAGCAGAAATTGTTCCTGGATGGGGAAATCCACTTGCAGAAAAGCCAAGTGAGTCATTAGAGCTTCCTGAGACAAGAAGGAGATAAGGGCTGGGAGAACAACAGGGGACAGTGGAGACTCAGTGAAGGTTCAGGTAGGGAGTACACACCCGGCTCCTACATGCTACTGTGGTTCTCAACATACGACTGAGTATGTTTACAGTAAACTCAGGACTTGTGTCTTCAGATGGGAAGTTGTGTGGTCATCTTGGCAGGATCTAGAGTCACCTAGGAGGTGATTAATTGAAATGGGAAGACACACCCTACATGTGAGTGACACTGTTCTATAAGCTATGGCCCTGAACTTCTAGCAAAGGAGAAAGTGACGTGAGTACCAGCATTAGTCACTATGTTTCTTAGTCACACAGAGGCAGTGTGACCGGCTGCCTCAAGCTCTTGCTGTCAAGACCTCCCTGCCATGATAGGCTGCAACTTTGAGCTGTGAGTCAAAATGAACCTGTCTTTCCTCAAGCTTCTTTTGTCTGGCACTGGGTCAAATCTGAGGAAGGTGACTGTAACAGTCTGTAACAGCAGGGGTGATGCAAGGGACCTACTGATGTAGTGACATTATTTTTCTTTTTAATTTCTTATGTATATAGATTTTAGTCAAAGGTTGAGTACACGACAGACATATAACAAATTACTATGTTGCTGATATAGTTATTGTGCTGGAAGCAGTCAGAATAAATAAATATTTAGTTTCTTATGGATTGTTCCCTGCTTCTCATTGCTTATTTCTGCTTGCTATTGGTTTTGTAGGTCAAGCCTGAAGCATGCTTGGAATCTATATGCAATGATAGGGTTACCACTCAGATTCTAGGAACTCCTATGATTTCGTTAACAATAAGTCAGCCTGGATCCATTGTGAAATCTCTGTGTAACAATACAGATCTTTATGGCCTGTAAAATCAGAGCAACTTTTTCTATAGTTAACTTGTGCGGCCACACTGTGGGTATCTGATAGACCTTTTTTAGATGTAAACCACAGGATTTGGGTGCTGGGAACCAAAATTGGGTCCCAGCAAGATTATTATATACTCTGAGCCATCTCTCCATCCCTGTCTAACTACAGGTCTTTATGCTGTGACTGTCACCACACGCTCTGAAACTGTACCTTCCACGATAGCTCGCCATTTGGTTTCCTCTGACTTTCCCACTTCCACCATGGAATATTATTTTCTCATGAGCTGTAATGCCGACCAAGTGTTCTCTCATCTTTCTCCTTTCATAGGACTCTCCTAGCTTATCTTTTCTCTTATTATGTAGATGATGATATTTTGTTCAGAGAGGCTTTCCCATTCATACTCTCCCCTCTCAAACCCTGGCCTTTCCTGAGATCATTACTGACTGGTACCCAGACCTCTCCTGTGACGCACCTCACAGATTCTGTCAAGGTTTGATATATGTTTTCCCTTTGGCTTGAGCCAGTCATAATTTATCTTTCTATCCCCTTCTACAGGTGGAACTTTTAACTATTTATTTTTAGAATTATGTGTATATCTGTGTACCTCAGTGTGTGTGTGTGTGTGTGTGTGTGTGTGTGTGTGTGTGTGTGTGTCTGTGTATGCATGTATGCATGCATGTGAATACAGATACCCATGGAGGCCAGAGATACTACATTTTCCTGGAGCTGGAGATCCTGGCTATTGTGAGCTGCCTGATATGGGTGCTGGGAACCAAACTTGGGTCCTCTGCAAGAGAAGTATATACTGTTAACTGTGAGTTATCTCGCTATTTCTAGGCAGTGGCAACTCAGGCTTTCCTTTTAAGGCATTGTGGAGATATACTCTGAGTAAAAGAGTAAAAACAGGAGTCTCCCAGCAAAAAAGAAAGCTGATTAAGTAACCAACAATGTATACTTCTAAATATAGTTTAACACTTCATAAAAATTCAAATAATAAATTTCCTGGAAGTTAGAGTTCCACATAATCTAGATTCAGGCCACTTCCAGACTCTTCTCTTCTTTCTCCCTAAACTTCTCATATGTCCTGGTCATTTGGAGTATTAACTTTTTTCAAGACTTGGTCAGTGCTTGCCTTACTTGGCTTCATGAGTCATATGTGTCTTCTTGGAGACTGTCTCCCTGGTTTATCTGCCTGCTTGCCTTGCCAGGTCCCTCCCAAAAGCCACTCCTGAGAGGAACCTATCAAAGTGCAGGTAATTCAGGGAGAGGCTTCCTTTTCTCTCCATGTAGCCTAGGTTGTCTTGGAACACATTGTGTAGACCAGGCTGGCCTCTAACTCAGAGAACTACCTGCCTCTGCTTCTCAAGTGCATGATTAAAGATTAAAGGTGCATGCCTCCATACCCGGCTTCCTCTGAAATCTTAAATCCTAGGTTCAGATTTTTCCACTAGATGCCAGGTTCCTAAGTGAGGACTAGGCTCAGTCGCTTGTGTTATTCCCACAGTGTCACACAGTAACTGCTTCACTTGCTGTGCGTGACTGAGTGATGACTGCTAAGTGTGTCTCTTGAAGCCAGGAGGTAGTCTGAGGTCCTCGGGCTGTGAGTGGCTAGACAAGGTGAATCATCCCCTATATCTCAGATTGAGACAAACAAGAAAACCAGCAGCGGATGGCCTTTGCTGCCCGTGGTCAGGATCATTTTCTCAGCTTGGCCTCTCTGTCTTTGTCATCTGGGGCAACAGCTCACTTGTTGCTTTCCTTAGGCAGTTTTTCTTGAGGGGTTATCGATTCTGAGTGGACTTGCTCTTCCTGTCGCTGAGCGGTTTCCTCTGTTTAGTGCAGACATATCCTACAGTAGTGCTCCTAATATCCTTGAACACTCCTCCAAGCATTCTACTGTTGACAGTCAGTAATAAAGATAATAATAATAATGTGTGTTATTGAAACATATTTTATTAATGGACAGCTTGCTACAGTTTATCTCTAGGCCAGTGGAAGGGGACAGAGTGAAAGGTCTGAAAGCAGGACAGGGGTTTTATAATATTGACCTAAATAATAAATGATCTAAGATGATGATAATGGTTGGGAAGATGATAATAACTTCAAATAAGCCACCAGTTTAAAACAAATTAGGGCTGAAGCTAAAGTTAGAGGAACCTGTTTGTGACCTTTAGAGACTTGAGTTATCAAAGAGAAATTATTTAATATTTGAAACTGAGAGTTAGTGAGATGGCTCAGCAGGTAAGGGCACCCACCACTAAACTTGATGACCTGATTTTGATCCCCAGGACCCACCGAGTAGAATGAGAGAGCGATTCTATCGGGTTGTACCCTGATCTCCATATGAGTGCTGTGGCTCACATGCACCCACATGTACTCCAAACAAATATAAATGCAACAAAAATTAAAAGGAAATGCTTAGCATGCTCACAGAATAACTTAAGATGTAATATGAAATGTAAAAGAAAAAAAAAAGGGAAGAAAATGAGTGTTACTAGACACGATTAAAGGCCTTGGGTGAGTGAGATGTCTGACCACTGGTGAGCAAATGTAACTACCTTGGCAAGGAAAGCCTCTGCTCTGAGCATCCCACGCGTGTGTTTGCTTGTCTGGGTTTGTGTCACAGGGATGCAGGCAGATGTGGACTGAAGGATGCAGACAGTTGTGAACTGCTTCCTGGCGTTCCGCTCATCTTGTTTTTCTGAATGACCTTCTGCAACTTTTTCATGTTTTCCAAAGTGAGAAGCACAGGGATAGGAAAGAGCCACCTTTAAAGCAAGGGGTGTGCCAGGGGGTGTGCCAGGGGGTGTGCCAGGGGGTGTGCCAGGCAGCCTTTATTTGAGGTCTTACCTACACTGACAGAAGTGTCACCCCAAAGAATGGCTCCGGACTGTCATATGGAGAAAAGAGCAGTTTGGGAGGGGGTATTTCTGTCTTTAACACCTCCTGGATTGAGCTAGAAAGAAAAGTAAGAATCATGTAAATTTTATGTAAATACTATAAAACAACCGATTCATTAATTGGGGGAGGGTGCTGGGAACCAAACCTTGCATATACTGGGTAAGTACATTCCCTCTAACCTGCCTTCCAGTCCTAGCTTACTGTTAATTTTTAAAGTTAGCATCTTACTGTATAACTCAGGATGGCCTTGAACTTGTTTGATAGCCCAGGATGGCCTTAAAGTCAAGATCCTTTGACTCTACCTTGTCCATGTCCAGCCAAAATAATGGTTTTTGTGATTCATGCATTTAAAGATCTGACTATGGAGACAGCCCAAAGAACTTAAAGTGTCTCTCATTCAGACAACAGTAATTAGTTCAGCCCATATTGTATTTGAGTTATAAAACCTTCCCTAAGAAAATAAAATCTACTTATTTGGTTCAAACATTATTTACTTTATTCATTTTACATGAAAAATTATTTAGAATTCTATTTCATAGTTCCAAGGTTTTAAAAAGTAGACTGCATAGAATATAATTATACCCTATCTTAATGACTTCCACCTACATCACTACTAACTGGCTAATCTCTAATCTCTGAACAGAAAACGCCTTACATCTAATGACCCGCCTCTGACTACAGAGCACATTTCTGTGATCTGAGAATCAGATAACCCTGATTAGTGGAACTGACTTTGGAGGGAGAGTCAACACAACTTCAGTGTAGCTCTCAGAAGAGAAACAATCGAGCTTTAATGAATGAGTTTCAAAACTGTTGCTGCAGCTCCTGGATGGCCTGGGTCAAGTTTCTCAAGGACCCTGGTGATCTGAGACATGTGATCTAGGATTATATGAAGTAGCTCTGTACTGGTATTTAACAGCTCTGCAGTATCTATTTAAGCAGATGATTAGCACATCAAAGCCAGGTGTGGGGTTCAGGCTTGCACCCTTACACTTGGGCTAAGGCAGGAGGATTGTCACAAGTTTGAGGCCACTCTGGCCGCCTATGTAGTGAGGTCCAAACCAATCTGGACACACACACACACACACACACACACACACACACACACACGCACGCACACACAGGTCTAATACACATACCTGCCTTTTATAAACACAAAAGCTTTCTACTTTAAGTCACACTGCTGTTGTCCATTCACTTCTTTCGAAACCTGTTTATGTGTCTCCTTACTGTTCCCACGTTGGCAGTACGACAATAACATATCTTTAGTATGTCCTTAAAGATTCAAACAGCATAATTTAATTTCTAAATCATGCTTGTGAAAGATATTTTAACTCTATAACATTTCAGGTACAAGCTAAAATCCAAGTAGTAAATTTTTCCTTTTTGGTAGTAAACCTTAGAAACTGGTTTTAGTGAGGTTAGGCTTATGTCTATAATCCTAGTTCACAGGAGGCCACACAGAATGTCTTCTTTTTAAATTTTTTCATCCAACGCTGACCTTTACATTCATTACAGTGAATGTCTATAATCATAGCACTCAGGAGCCCAAGGCAGGAGGATCATAGGTTGAAAGTGGTTCTTGGCTACCATGAGTTTGACATCACCCTGGGGCTCATGAGACTGAGTCTGTAAATAATAAAACAAAAACTACATCCAGGCTTAGTGTTCTGCCCAGCCTTTCTGGTCCTTGGCTCTAGGGCATGGAAATCCATCTTTCTGCTAGTTTCACTGCTCAGTTTTGTCAGGGGCTGCCTCTCCTGATGATGGAGATAAAATGTTCACATGACATAACTCTGTAAGAGAAGCTCCTGAGCAGATCATCCATTGTAAATTTCTCTCTTGTTCATCCAGGAAAAGGTCTCTTCTCTTAATCATGCTGTTACTTAGTTTCATTGCTTTATCACATTCTCAATTCAATTATTTTTCATATACTATTGAAGCTATTATAAACAGAAGGACACCGGTCCCTGAAAACTGGTTTTCGATTGGCATGCGTCGACGCACTGGCATATGCATTGGTATCTACTGCAATACCCCAGAGCCTATAACCAAAATGGAAGGCGTTTGAAAGTGGTGACCTGATGTACCTCCACATGCTAAGCACCCATAAAGGAACCACACTGGACCCTTAAGTGGTCTCCTTCTTTATTTTATTTAGAGTAACAGAGATTATTGTAGCTATAAAGTATGTTCTCCATCTTTCGCATAGCCTGTGGGGCATGTCTATGCTGGGCCATGGCAATCCATACTCAAATTTTCTAGCCCATTGTTCCAAACTAAAGCCTATGCATAACTTTATTACATGATTCTGGAGACATCATTGAGTAAAGAGATGAGAGCTACTTCAGTAGGTGAAAGCAATCAAAACTAGAAGAACCTATCAGTATATGAAGACAGGAATGCTTTAGTGGTAGTTAGAAGCTCTGAAGAAGTTGCTCAACTACCCACTAAGTGTGAAATCAAAAAACCCTGACTTCCACCTAGTGACTTCCATCTGCAAATGGAAATTGCCAAATGATTGCCTTTTGAGGATGCTAGGAGCTAACCTGTGAGAAACGACCTATGTCCACATATGTATGTGCATATCTATGCAGTGTTAACTCTTTGTTAGCTCCCTATCATGCAGTACTTTGATGCAGCTAGAGAAATTACACTGTATGTTTTGTGATTTGGCAAAGACGAATTCTTCTATTTTTTCCACGAATCTCAGCTGAGTTGCTGTAAGGATGTGGCCGCCAGAGGTCCTTACAGACACCGCTTAGCCACAGTTGGGGCTGAAGGGTTAAAGGGGTTTCTGATCTTTTGTAAATAAAAGCTTCTTATTGAAGGCCTTATTACTACAACTCAGGGTACCCAAAACAGTGACTATCTTATTAATTCTCTCAAGTAGAGTTTAAGAACTTTTGAATGCAAGCCATCTTTGGAATTAGGACAGTCCTAGCAGCGCAAATGCCTCGGGGATGAGTTGGGGAATAGGGACGAACTTGTAGGATAGACGCCCCCCTATCCGTTGGGGCGCAGCTTCCAACAGTGCCCTAGTCTCTATCGCCAACTTCTCTGATGTCAGTGATCAATCACACTTGAAGTCTCCACGGTACAGGAGACCCTGCTCTCCATCCATGCTCCCTGCAGTGACAGTCTCTCAAAAAGGGCACCCTGCTCTGCTCGGACCTGGAGCGGGGACGCACTGCAGACTGGCCCTGGAGGAATTGGATGACTGCAGCCACACACGACCCCAGCCCTGAGGCCCACGCTACCCCCACCACTCGGCTCGCGGCTCCTCGGGCTCCCACCCGGAGGCCGGCGCTGTGCTTGGCCGCTGTTCAGCCCGCGCTCCCCGCTTTCCCCCTCCCCCTACCGCTCCGGGTCCCTGGAGGCTCAGCGGCTGTTGGAACTGGAGGTGGAGCCGAGCCCTGGGCAGCCTCGCAGGAGGGAAAGTTCAGCGGCAGCAGGGGAGCAGCGTAGCGGAGGGAGCCGGCTCCGCTGTCTGCAGTGTTGCCTGGGGTAAGTCGGGGTCCCCTCTCCTGAGGGCTGAACGGGTGTGGCCCGCTGTGTGCGGGTGTGTCGCTGCCGCTTGCCTGTCCGCGCCGCTGCCCCCGACCTCGACCTCAGGGTGGCTCTCTGTCAGCCGGGAGGACGCCTGCACCGCTGGCTTCCAGCGACCACTGCTGTCCTAGGGCTGAGGACTCCGGGATCACTGCCCGCTGTAGCCCTTGCGAGGCGCGTGGAGGGAGCGGTGTCTCTAGGTGGACGCGCGAGGGTCCCCAGTGCCGCACCCCACGGCCAGCTCAGCTTCTTCAGGGCTAATTGAGCCCCCAGCTGTTGGCTTACTCTCCAGAAACCCCACTTCAAAGTGGCCAAGGCATATGTGCGGGTGCCTCTAGTTTGATGTTCTTGGATTGTATTTGCTGTGATGAAGAGGGTGGCCCATGGGCAGCACACTCCCCTGCATTGTGCCGCCGCGATGGTGACTCTCTGGATCCCAAGGGTCTTCACATCTGCATGTGACTCCATGGAGTTCTATGTGCCAGGGGCGGGGAGAAGCTCTCCCAGGGAATGGTCTTGGGGTGCAGTGGGGCATTCCGAGGGCTGGAGGAAAAGGAAAGCCGTGCCGGGCGAAGGCAAAGTTGTTTGTTTCCGCCACACTTCCTGCACCTGTACCCCTGTCGTCAGTGATTCTGAAGTTATAGAGGAAAAGACGTTAACACTATTGTACATGTCCTCAGTGGACGCTAAAAATGAAGTAGTAATGAATGATAGGATGGCTGTATTTTGCAAAATCCATTTTTTATTCAGATTGCAACGTCTTGGCACAGTTTTGATTTAAATGTCATTAAAGACAACTAACTACGATTCTATATTTATAAGGAATTTAAAATATCTAGTAAATCCTAGCAATTCTACGGGGTTTCCTGGATTGTGTTGACACTTTTTCTTCAAGAGAGCTCCAATTATTATGATCCTTGAGCATCAATAAACTATGGGTTCTGCTGCGTGGAGAGAAGTCTAACAAACTTGGAAACAGAAGCATAAGGCAGAGAGTAACTGGTTCTCTAGGCATAAAAGGTCTCCTGAACACACAGAAGAGGGGTTACTGTAACAGAGGAATTATGTGTTGGGCTTCCAGAAAATACGAGATGGGCAATTCCCATTGTAGGAACTGAATACATGTATGGTCACTCCTCTGCATTGAACCAACTACCTAATGGGTGTGTCCAATGTGCTGCACTAGGGTCAGCTCAGGAGGTGAGCTTGGTAGGGCGAAGAGCCGCTATTAATACAACCTAAGACAAAATCATGAACGTACTTAAAGCACGGAGGTTTTCTTGTGTGATGAGTGTCTGAATAATTAGCATGGTGTAATTGTCAAGCTTGAACTTTGCAGATTGGGACACACCTGCTGTCACTCCAAATTACGAGATATTACTTTAATTTCTCTCCATCTTCTTGTCTCAGATCTCTGATATCTAGTTGTAAGCCATATTAGCGAGCTTCAAAGAAAAAAAAATCCCATGTTTAGATTCATCCACTTACATCACTGTGAGATCGTGTTTGCTGTTTCAGAGAACTGGCATCCAAGAGGCTCATCCTACTTTTTAGCTGCATGATCCAGGGCCAGTCACATATAAAACGGTTGCATCAGTCTTCATTTGATAACAATATTTGACAGACTGAAATATCATTCTTTTCTAAGCGCCCAGAATACAGTAGACCCCTCCCAAGTGCTATCCTCTGCCTCTCTTAAATACTTTTAGATATGCTCTGACGCTTAAAACATTAACAATAATAGTTCCTTCTTTTATGTGATCTTTTGCTGTTCATTCATGTTCTATCTATGCATCCATCCATGAGGTCATTACCACTGAAGGCCATCAGATTTCCTGTCTCATATTCCCTGCTTGGGTGTTTGAACCAAGGAGTTGGCCCTCTAGAGAATGGTAGTAGGCAATGCTTCGTGGGTTTCTTTGGGTTGGGAATCCATCATCAGGATTAGGGATGATGAAGTGGACTTCCCAGTCTTCCTGCTTCCCAGCTCTGTGCTTAATAAGGTGATGCCACACCCAAAGAAGAAACAGTAAGCTGTGAGTGGCTGTTGCCTCTCGTGCTTACCCTATGCCATTCAATGGCAAGCAGTAAGGACTTCCTACACCTTTTCTGATTTGAAACAGTGTAATGAAGTTATTCTTCAGCTCACGTCCTTCTTCGTGTACTCCTGATGAAGGGACCTTGGGACTGTAAATTATAGCCCTACCATATATTAAGGCTAACAGAGGTACTAAAGAGGCTGAGCTCAGGTAGACTTTATTACCTATTGATTTGGGCCTCATGATAAAGTGGTCTTATAAAACTTGTAATAGCTGAGGTCTCAGAGTAGTGGCTCTGCCACTAGGGGCCTCCTCGGTACACTGGATTACCCTGGGCTGTCATGTTCCCATCCTTCTGTCCTTTCAGGTAGCAAAGAATTTGAACTTCCTTCATCAGAGAAGGACGTGCATATAAAAAGGACTATAAAAGGCCTGGAGATAAATGAAAGCCCTCTTTGATGGAATCAATGTGGTTTAAAACATAACTTTAGAGACTTAAAATTTTGGCTTTATTTATTTTTTTACTTTGTATATAATAATATTCAAAGATGGAAGTTTTTTAAATTTAGAAAATAAATATACAATTCACATGTAGAATTTAATGTTGTCTCTCTCTCTCTCCCTCTCTCTTTGTGTGTGTGTGTGTGTGTGTGTGTGTGTGTGTGTGTGTGTTTGTCCATCTGTTTTTGGTGGAATTTTTTTTCACTTAATCTCTCAATGTATTTTAAATAGCTTTTTCTTCTAAATGGATACTTGTAGGACTAAAATAATATAAATTGCCTTTCAAGGGATTTTATATATCGAGTTGAAGCTCCTCCCTATCCTTCCCTCTCCCCTTCTTCTTCTCTGCCTCTTTTTCTTCTTGGAGCTACATTAAAATTTACCTTTAAAATGTCTTGTTACATTCTACAATGTAGCATTCAGAGTGTCTTCTGTGTGAGAAGTTTTGTTGAAGTTAGAGCCTCACATATGAAGCCCAGGCTGGCCACAACCTTGCAGTGATCCCTGAGCTACCACTCCCAGCTATGGGTTTTGAAACACTCTTGTATATTCTAATTTTAATGAAGTTAGTTGGGCTTGGGATTATTTGCTGAACAACTTAAAGGTATCTTTATTTCCTAGACATAACTTATTATTTGGTAAAAGAAGCACTGACAGTATATGTAAATGGGCATTATTATCCCCAATATAGTCATACAGTTTGCAAATAAATAAGAGAAAATTTTCAGGTTTTCAGCAGATTTAATTTATTTTGAGAAACTAAGCATTTTTACTCTACACTGAAACGTCGGCTAAGGTAAGGGAAGTTAGCACCTTGAGACCCCAATTGTTACAAAGGGCTCTCTCTTCCTATTTAGCAGAATCTTTCTGAATTCAGAAACATTACAAACATCCAGTTCAGATTTCCTCATGTTGTGATTTGAAAACAAGGTGATATGATTGTTTTTTTTTTTTTTAATGAAGGTATAGATCAGTCTGTGGCTAAGGAACAAAATAAAAGGACTAACTTTAATTGTGAAGGCCATAGATGATTCTTTATTATCATCTCCCCCTGATTAAGCAGAATTCTTTGGATTGCTTTTAGGGTTCTAGCATATCAAAGAGTTGTGCAGATCCTGTTTGTACAAAGGAATGCTTTTCTAGAACCGGAAGAGGTTTTAACCTCCAGCTAGGGAAGGGCTTGGCACCTCTCAGCCTATCCTTCCTCTTCCCGAGACCGAAGCTGAGCCTCAGCCAAAATGATAGACACACAGCTTGCTGCAGAACACAGTGATTTAGTTTTGGGCAAGAGCCCCAAGCTGACAAAGATTATGGATGCTTGCCCAAGGTGCAGGAAATGAATGGCTCTTTATACCTGTGAGTTGTTTTTAGAGACCTGCATCTGGGAGATGCCACCTGTAAGGAAATGACAACTCTGAGCTAGGATTTTTTTTGCACCTATCACCTAAGCACAGGCGGCACAGACCATTTCTGTTGTTTTGAGGCAATGCAAAAACCAAACATTTGGTTATCCTGGGGTTGCATCTGCTCCTTTGCTTTATTTCCACACACCAAGAACATTTGGGTTGATGAAGAGGAAAGCAGAAAGCACAGTAGGTAGGTGGGAGCTGTCTGTTTATACTGATTGATTTTTGTATTCCCAAGGCATAACTTAGTTTAGCAATCTTCACTGATGGTTTTGTGAACATCATCTATTCTGCTTTAGGGTACCCTCAGAAGTGACCTTTTCTCGTCTTTCCTTCTCATATACTTAAAACATTCTTTAGGAAGAAAGGCTCTTCCTAGTGCAGCTGAAGCTGACCTTGACTTTGTGAGCCTGTTCCTGCCTAAGCCTCCAGAATGCTGGGATTACAGGCAAGCTCCACCATACCTAGCTTGGATACTTGCTGCTAAATTGGACAATACATTTTAATGGTGCTGCTGCTAGCTCGTGGGTTGTCCTTGTACAATTTAGTACTTGGGTATTTTTGTCATGTGTGATTGACCCTCCTGGGCCAGGTTGTTAAGCCTGGCAGACACATAGCACATTAGAGTTCAGAGCCAGTTACCTCTTTGCTGGGTGTTCCTGTGTGGTACATTCTACACAGCCACGTGTAAAGTGCAGTCTATAGAAGTGCCGAGAAGAATGCCTACCACATAGTAAATTATATACATACATATGTATGTATCTCTGTTAGTGTTTATTATAATTATTGCCTGGGTTGCTTTCAGTATAGATCAAGATCACTATAGCCATAAAAATACTCAATGGCAAAGATTCAGCGAATTTAGTACCTCTGCTAGTACTTGCAAAGTCAGATACTTCATTGAAGGTTTCTCATTATATTTCATTGCAATGTAATTCTTTCCACTATAAGACTGGTTAATGCTGTGTTAAGCACGGGGCATGAAGTGCTCATGCAGTCTGCACAGCCACTTTGGGCTATGTGTACTGTTGTTATCTGCACTTTACAGGTGAGAGAATGAAGGTTTTGGAGATGATACTTGTGTAAGGATGGATGCTGGAGCTGGGCCTTAATCTACATCTTCCTGGTCCCACTTAGAACCTCTGCTATTCCCAGTACCCCCTCTCATGTACATGTGAATGGGAGTGCACATGTATGTAAATACCCATAAATGTGTAGGCCAGAGGTCAAGGTAGGGCGTTGTTTCTTAGGAGCTATCCACACCACTGATTAGGCTAGCCTGTCTAGTGAGTGGAAGTAGCTGGATAGGAATTCCATTGTCTATGTCTTCCGAGCACGAGGATTACAAGTGCACACACACACCACCACAGCCTGAAGTTCTCTGTGGATCCTGGGGACCAACATAGATTCCCAGTCTTGGATGGCAGGCAAGCTTCTTATCGACTGAGCTCTTCTCCAGCCTCCACCATAGATTGGTTTTTGTTTTCTTGTTGTTTGTTTTTCTCAGCATAAACTCTTTGAACTGACAATTGAGCAAATGTCTTGGAGTCCTGAGGGTCGGTGAAGCACTAGGGCATTGATTTCCATTATGTTATTGTATTGGTATCTATTTCTGAGCAGGATAGAGCAAGATAGCAAATGGGGCATTATCAGCCTTGCTTCAGCATTTGTTATTTATATGTTTGTACATCAGAATTTTTTTCTAGTAGCCCAAAATACATTGTAAATAAGTTTCCTATGTAACAATGAACTTCTTTCTTTTCTCCTCCTTTCTTTTCCCCTCTCTCCCCCCTCTCTCTCTTCCCCTCTCTCTCTAGCTTTTTTTTTCTCCCAAGACTGGGTTTCTCTGTGTATCTCACGGTGTCCTGAAACTTGTTCTATAGTCCAGGCTGTCTTCAAACTCAGAGGTCTGCCTGCCTCAATTTTCCCAGTGCCTGGTTTAGAGGCATGCCCTACTACCACTGCCTGGCTGATAGTTACTTTCTTATCAAGGCACTTTGCAGGGAAGTTGTAAGTAGAATATGTGGATAAAATCAAGTATGTGGGTTTCAGAACATAAAAGTGAAGGCTGGGGACAGTCATTCATGCATTGAGCAAAGTGCATATGCTCACATTATATAAAGATTTTCTAGTAGATAATCAAAAAACTATAAAAAGGGGACAATGTAGGGACAGGGTGTATGTTATACCTTGGAGATGGGCAGCTCTGGGTTTGTTAGCACAGCTGGATCTCTTCTTAGACTCCCAACTCTTAGGTTTCATGTATGAATTTTGCATGCATAATGGGGACAATACATTTTTGACTTTTTGCCAGAACTAATTGAGATCTCAGAAAAATGCTATGCCACTGGAAGTAGCTGGTACCTACCGATAGTGCCTCCCTACTGTTCTTCCTTAGCTATCTCCTCTCATGGTCTCCAATCCCTCCCTCCTTCCATCTAGTACTGACTAGTGGGAGGAGCATAAAATGATGATACAGAAATGAAGTCCAAGGCAGAGTGTAGAGCTTTATCAGACTTGCTACAGCCATCAACCCTTAAAAAGGATGCTCTTTTCTGGTTCTCCCTCATAGGGCTGGGGCAGACTGGGCAATGATATTAGGCAATCTGTGGACTGGCACTAGCTAGCCTAGGCTCCCTACCCTACTTGGTCATTTCCAAAGCTGACCAGAAGAGGCTAGGATCCAATGGCAGCTTAGTGCCTACTGTAGATGCTAATGATGTAGAATAAGCCTGGGCTGTAAAGTAAGGAGGTGTATTAGTCAGGCTTCTCTAGAGTCACAGAACTTATGGGTAGTCTCTATATAGTAACCAGGAATAGCCACTACAGAGAGTATTTAGGGAAATTGAAAGAAGTTAGAAGTGAAGTTTGAAGTAGGCCAAAGTAGAAAATGTTCAGGATTTTGGGGTATGCAAGGCCAACTCTTAGCAGATTGTATTTGAGGGGTCTGGGTCTGGGTCTGGGTCTGGGTCTGGGTCTGGGTCTGGGTCTGGGTCTGGGGCTAGTTTGGTGGTTCTGAGCTCTTACAGACAGGCTCTGCCCAGGAACTCACAAGAGAACTGAAGCCCTTCTGTATCCAGCTTCGTGTATTGCCTAACAGACATGTCTCTCTCCCTAGACTCTGACTACAGGCTTTTCTGAAGGTGGTGCATTCAGCAAGGAGTTAAATCAAAATTACTAGCTCTCTGCTGATTCCCACTTGAGATTTCAAGGGTTAGTTGATATCCCAGAAG
The DNA here is from genome assembly GCA_902729485.2 of Mus minutoides. Classification (NCBI taxonomy): domain Eukaryota; kingdom Metazoa; phylum Chordata; class Mammalia; order Rodentia; family Muridae; genus Mus; species Mus minutoides. The sequence goes on along the minus strand of LR750234.1, from coordinate 616,068 downwards.
AAATGAGCCTCCTCTCCTCCCTTCCACTTTGGGATTTGGTTAGAGACAACCATGTCTGTTTCACTGTGTGGCTGGGAGCCAGAACCACCGGGGCCTCTGGGTGTGTCTTGTTGGCACAGCCTGTATAGTGGGCTGTGTTGTAGGCCAGGGTAGGTCTTACCAAGATGTGCCTGGTGGTTTTATGATAATGAGCAGCCTTGTTTGGTGTGCAGAGTAGATGCTGTGTGTGGTGGGGCAGGAATGTGGGTTTTACAGAATCATTACAGTTTAGGACCAGCTCTTTCAGTCCTGGAGCAGGAGACCTTGGGACATTATTTATTGTGCGATGGCACATAGGCTTAAGCCTACCCTTCTGTGAGTAAGTAAATAGGACCTGCCCAGGTGCAAGCGAAGCTGAGGTCAGGGTTTTGAAAAAAAAGGGGGAGGGGAATAAATGCAGGATAGGGTTAGAGAACCATTTGTCTAAAGCAATTTACAGTAGTTTTCAGAATCCCATTTTATGGGATTCATAGAGTGTATTAACAGAAAAGCAACAAGCCAGCTTTAAGAACACAGCAGAGGGAGCTTTGAAAAAAAAGAAGAAGAATCCTTAAAGTGAATATAAGGCTGTGGATTTGAGGAAGATTGTTATAATGAAGATACAGAGAGACCTGAGATCATCAGAAAACGTGGGAACCAAGGCCTGCAGCAAGGAAGCAGTGACCTGAAGACTGTGGCTTTGGAGCTGCTGTGGGTTGGCCAAAGTTTAAATCTGTACAGTTCCTTTTTGTGATCTTAGGCAAGTCAATTCTCTAGATTCTAGTTTCTCATCTAGAATATGAATCAATTTATCAAGGTTTTTATATTTGGGGTTTGCTCATTAAATGAGATGTTTGTAGCCTGTGTTCTGTATGGCAGGTACTCAATACATGGAAAAGAACAATTCTCTAGTTTTCTTTTTGGAGGAAATTTGAGAGACTAGAAGGAGATTGCTGCTTGCCCTAGATCTCGAGTCTCTAAAGTCTACTCTTGGATAGTTTTCTTATTGTCTTCAATTTTTAGATTGTTACAACTCAATATGGATTCCCACTGAGCGTATGTCACCGTGGTAGGTGAGATGAATCCCAGAAGACCACACTGGGTACCCACATTAGTTACTTCCTGCTTGTTATGACAAGACATTACATAAAGCAACTCGGGGAAGGAAGAGTGTTTCTTTTGAGAGAAAAGTCTATGGTGCTGGGGAAGACACACTGGTGAGCAGCACACATGGTGGCTGATCTCCTTACATGCAACAGTCAGGAAGCAAAGAGCCATGGATGCTAAGTCTCAGCTTATTTCTCCACTTTGTTTACTTTGTTTTGTTTACTAAACAAACATTCAGGGGACTTTCCTACTAAATTAAACCTCTTTGGAACATTCTCACAGATATACTCAGAGGACTGTTTTCTTGGCAATTAATTCTAAGTCCTGACAAGTTGACAGTCAAGATTGGCGACTGCCATACCTTTACAAAGCTTAAATTTTTGATTGAGGGCAGCGTGACCAAGGCTTTCTGTTAAACAATGGATTTCTATATCTCCCATGAGTCTTTTGACTTCCATGAATGTAAGTAACTCAGACTACTTATGCTGCCTTTTGGTTACCTATGTACATAGGTTAGCGGTCAATGACCTCATGAATCAAATGGAGAATGTTTGTGGTCATTGAGAACCAGGGCTGTCTCTTTCCAATTCCTGTTCATACTTTCAAAATGGTAAAATTTACTGGCAGCCAAGGGTTTCTTATGCAAACACAAGAAAGTGTTTATGTTTTTAGCTAGAGAGGTGTAGAAGGGAGATGGGCATACATGGTTTGTAAATCTGATTGCCATAAAGCATGAGAATGTGTGTGTTTGATGTGGTGTTGGATTAGCTGGGGCTGAAAGACTGCAGAGAGGTGTGGTTCTCTACTAGGACTCTTTGTGGGGCTGAATGACAGTGTGAATGGCCAGGGATTGTGGCTGTTCTTCACCACCACCAAGTGAGAGTTAGGGAATGAGTAGACTAAGCTTAAATAAAGTTGGCTTTGCTAATTCAACAAATTCATGTGGGGGCTTGAAAGGTGGCTCAGAAGTTAAGAGAATTGGTTGCTCTTCCAGAGAACCTAGTTTTGATTCCCAGAACATACATGATAGCTCATAACCATCTGCAATTACAGGCCCAGTGGATCTGGTACCCTCTTCTGGCCTTCTAGGGCATGGTACACAGACATACATGTAGGCACAGCACCCATACACAGAAAATTATAAATATTAAAAGATAAATTAGTGTAAATTAGAAACAGAAATTAGAAATATAATATTAAAAGGAGAATGACCACACTGATTTGAATGAGTTGCTTTTATCTTAGAGGGCTTGCAGAGTTCACAAAACAGTATTCCTGAAGCTAGAAATAATGAGAAGACCATTGGTTAGTAAAATATACCCATAGAACCGATGGTACTCAGGATCATTGGTTTCATGTCAGTATGTTGCTGAAGTTGCAGCTCATTGGAGCCTGCAGAGTATCACTGTGGATATGCAGAAGGCCAGGAAGGACTAATCTAAGATGGCTCAGTGACTAAGTGGTACGATGTTCATAGGAAGAGACATAGGTGGTTTGCTTCTACCACGCTATTATGAATGAAGTTTCTGACTCCTACTGTGTGCTTGGTGCTGCCACAGATGAACAAATGAGAGATTCTGGCCTTAGGAGTTCAGAAGAGTAAAGCCCTACAAAGGAGGGGATTGGTGCCAACTAGAATACCTCCTCTTGGATGGTAAGCGCTCAGGGTCCCTATCAATAGCACAGGGACCTCTTTTCACATCTTGCTGAATTCATAACATCAGGAATGGAAATGAGAGGCTGTATCAGTAAATCAGTAAAGTGCTTGTTCGGCAACCATGAGAACCTGTTTTTGGCTCCCAAGTGTAGGTATTTGTAACTCAGCACTGGGTGATGAGCAAGGGGGACAGGCAGATCGTTGGAACTCAGCCATTTTAGACAAACTGCTAAGCTTCAGAGTTAGAAATTGGTGGGCTTCAGTTTTGGTGAGAGAGCCCGTCTTTTTTTTTTTTTTTTTTTTTTTTTAAAGGAGAACTAGAGGAATAAAACTAATGTAAACTTTTAGCTTCCACATACACACATCTATACACACATGGAAGTATATGTGTGTGTCTGTGTGTGCGCGCATGCGTGTGCATGATCTCAGTTTCGCTTGTACAGTTTCAACTTGTTAGTTAAAATGTGAAATGCGTTTTCTCCGCATTGCAAATCTATGTTCTTTCTGAAAATAAAGAGATTTTATTTCTGAGAATCGTTCTGAGGAGTTGTTTGGAGGCAAAAATGGGATGTACATGGCATGTGTGTCACCGGGGCTTGTCAGGAATTGAATAATGTGGTTTTTTTTCAATTAAACATAAGTCTCATTTTCCTCCTGAAATACAGAGTGTGCAGAAGGATCAGAGATGTTTACTAAAAAAGTGAATACTATTGCAACACTTTCCTTATAGAATTCATTTACCATTGTAGAAATTGTTTCTGATGGTTGGGTCTGGTCATTGTGTAGGAAGAAGTTACACAAAAAAAGAACAATGTATTTTTGATCCCAAGAAAGCTTTTCATCCCAAGTCTATTGTATTCCCTCTGGTTAACAAGTGGAAGCGTGACACTCTGAGCTGGGATGTAGTTAGGTTAGTAGAGTCCTTGCCTAGTGATCATGAAGCCCTGAGTTCCGTCTCTGTATAAAACTAGGGATGCTGGTGCACTTGGGAGGTACAGGCAAGGGGACCAAGAGTTCAAAGTCATCTTCAGCTACAGAAAATTCAGGGTTAACACAGGCTAGATGAGACCTTCTCCAAAACCAAACTAAACAATTCACCATGATACGGGATTGTGGACACTTTAGCTGCTCTTACGTCATCATCGGATCAGTCTGTAGATTCCTGAGTGTAGGGACCACAGTTCATGCTCCCACCTCCAGCCCCTGCTGCTAACAGTTTTGGTGTATTCCAGTGCCTATGGACAGGATGTATGCACATGAGGCCTCCAATAAATACATAAAGGTCAACAAGCACAGGGATTCTGTCAACAACAGGGTTAGTCAGAAACAGTGTTCATGAACAGGCAAAGGACTCTCTGGGGTCCCAGTTTGTGAATGGAAAGCTGACCTGAATAAAGCAAGCAGAAAACTCATGCTTAAAGTCATTTACTATTGCATACATTTAGTAACTGTGCCTATTTTCACTATATCTCTGTTTACTGTGTGCTTGTTAAGAATTACCTATAAGCAAATTATGTATTCACCATCTTGTGGCAGGCTGGATCTAATACAGTCAGGAAGGCTTCCAACACTTTAAGTGCTCTTGAAGGTAATAAAAAGGAGGGCTAATTACTTAACTGAAGAAGTGATTATGGAGAGATGTTGGACATCTTGACTCTCTGGGATTGTGACACTAGCCAAAGTGGCTTAAAAGAGGACAGCTTTGAGAAACAGCAAGGATTAGGGTTTTGTTGTTGTTGTTGTTGTTGTTGTTGTTTTGTTTTGTTTTGTTTTTAACTTTTAAATTTTTATCAATGGTGTTGGTGTTTCTGTAGTTGAACAGAGCAAGAGGACTGGACTAAGTGATGTATGGAGTGTCTGTGGGGGACGAGGTAATTTTAAAGTATGTGGCTGGTGTTCACAGTTGGAGCCTGTGAGATTTTACATTTAATGATTATACCTTCCAATGGCCATCCGTCTTTCTCTTTAATAAGCAATACTCCTTATCAGGCCTGACTTGTGTACATTGATTGCACCATTATACTTGTTAAATATTAAAGCATTTTCCCCCTGTGTGAAGTCTAATTAGGCAAAGTGTTCTGTGCAAGCCTGGAATTATCATTCAGAATAATAGCTCAGTCATTACCTCTGATACATACCTCAGTCTGCTGGTTTGTGGACCTTTTATTCACCCCCTAATGAGAACACCAGAGTAGTACTGATCTCTCTCTCTCTCTCTCTCTCTCTCTCTCTTTCTCTCTCTCTCTCTCTCTCACACACACACACACACACACACACACACACACACATCAGTCCTCAAGATTGAACCTAGGGGTTCACACATGCTATGCAAGCACTGTGATGCTGAACTATATCTACAGCTTTTTTTATACTATTTACCTACCTTTCTATTTTAATATTTGTTATTAATATTTTTGTGTGCATGTATGTGTGTGTTGGGTATATCCATATGTACATGTGTATTGCATGTGCATAGGCATGTGTGTGTATGTGCTTGTGGAGCCCCAAGGCTGATGTAAAGTGTCTATCTCAATTGCTCTTCAGTCTATAGTTTATATTATAGTCTCTTGTTGAACCTGGAACTCACTATTTTTGGCTAGTTGGGCTAGCCAGCTTACTCTATGAATTTCCTGTTTCTTCCTGCCTTTAGCAGAGACTATAGGAAGCTGCCATATCCGCCTGGATTTTATTTTATTTTATTTTTCCAGGTCCTAAGTTCAGTCCTCTTGCTTTAATGGCAAGCACTTCATCTCCTGAGCCAGCTCAAAGTCACTTAATTAATTAGATATTTAATTACAATTAATATTAATTAATTGAATGACAGGGTCTTGTGTAGTCCAGGCTGGCCTTGAAATTGCTGTGACATTGAACTCCTGATCTTGCTTCTCCTCTTGAGTGCTGATATTGTAGACGTGTGCCAACACTCCTGGCTCTTATTTTTTATTTAAAACTCAGGAAAAAAAAATCTGTATTCTTCTGTGGACCTATGCATATATACAGGTGCGTGCATACACATGTAATGAGGCTGATGGATCTGAAATAGATCAGGCACAGTCGATGGCTTGTTACTCTCTGAGAGGAAAGCTTTTAAGCCACAAGTTTCCTGTAATGTCTGGTTATCAGGCTAATAGGTTTTTCCTCTCAGTGGTCCTCGCAGTGCATGCTGGGGTGTTCGAAAGTGCCTGTATCCTGTCACAATTACAAACAGCAGCAGCATTGTGTTCCACTTATGAATATGGGAATTATGTCCGTGTCTTCTTAAAGTGAAAGTTTATTTCTAGTTGACTTTTGAATGTGGTTAGATAAAAACGAAATTTGGCTCTAAATTAAAATATGGACATGAAACTCAAAGACTGGACTACCGCCTCCAAATTTTCTGCTTCATTAGTGAGAAGTGGAATCTCAGAGGAAGCATGGCACACTGAGGTCCTCATGGATGCTGGAGGTGGCACACTGAGGTCCTCATGGATGCTGGAGGTGGCACACTGAGGTCCTCATGGATGCTGGAGGTGGCACGCTGAGGGCCATATGGATGCTGGAGGTGGCACACTGAGGTCCTCATGGGTGCTGGGGGTGGCATACTGAGGTCCTCATGGATGCTGGAGGTGGGAACAGACCTGGAGACCTGCACACCTGCACTTTCAACTGGGAGCTCCTTGGCAAAGGATGATGAAAGGAGCATTGCCCGCTTCCCGCGCTCCTTACACACGGTGGATTAGCAACCTGGGGAGCTTGGAAAGTTTTGAGGGCAAGATTGCTGCCATGGCCAGCTGAAGACAGAGTCCATATCATTTGAATTTATCTGTGCCTAAAGAAGAATTTGTATTTCGTATTTGCTAATTGTCAGATCTCTGGGAACCAGAACTCAATGATTCAAAATCCCAGCGTATCCTTGGAGAGTCTCAGTGTTCTGTAGCCAGTTAAATGAGTAGCAACAGCTGTCAGGCAGTGATCCCAGGGAGTGCTGGCTGCAGCTGGGCAGTGGCAGGGCTCAGCTGGAGAACTGGGCTGCCGTGCCTAAAATCTCAGTGTCTTGCTTGCTTTTTGTAGCCTGAAATCAGACTTACTAGTTCTGCATATTTAACCTGAGATTGAAGAGGACCCAGGAAATTCATGGGCCAACACCTGTCAGTTTATATATAGTATGATGAATTATCATGTAGCTCTGAGGTTATATCTGGGTTAGACCAGCTGTCTTCACTAACTATGAAACTAAGTATTCTGTTGCTACTATGTCCTGTACCTCTTATCCAAGTCTCTCATCTGCAAAGCAGGAGAAATAGCAAGTCTTTGTGTTTAGTTTGCTGTGGGAAAGGAGCTATCTCAATGCTATAGGGGGAGGGGCTTCTCAGTACTGTTAACTGCTTGCTGCATTTTCTTCAGTGCTTTGCCACAGATGCATGCCTTAGAGAATTTTTTGTTTTTGAGATAGGCTGCTGAGATGGGAAGTTTGACTAACACCTTAGTCGAGTAGTGAGAAGTTACTAAAATAAGTTGCAAGAGAAACAAAAAATGGACACTTTTCAAAGGAAATAGCGAACCCCAGCTTCGCATTCCATGAAAATCCTCCATATTCCGAGGGCATAAAAGGCATCAATGCGGATTTGTACTAGGATTCCAGTAGGGAAGCCTGGGCTCGAGGGTCTGCCAGCCTGTCTTCTGGAGGAAGCTGCCTGACCTGCAGAGAATGCTTCAGGGAAGCTACATGGACTCTGTGTCTGCAGGCTAGGGGCCAGAGGGGCTCTGCTGGTGCAGTGAAGGAAAGTGCATGGGAGTGGCTTGTGTGTGTGAGATCTCTCTCTGTCTCTCTCTCCCTCCCTCCCTCTCCCTCCCTCCATCCTTCCCTCCTCCCCTCCTTCCCTGTTTTTCTGTCTCTGTCTCTCTGTCCCTCTCTCTGTCTCTCTGTCTCTCTCTCTGTCTCTCTCTCTCTCTCTCTCTGTGTGTCTGCTTCCTGTGACCCAGACCTGGCCCTGTATGGTGCTAGAACAAGCCTGGAGCTGTCACCTCTGCTTTGGGGCTCCATGTATAGAAGTCAGAAGAGCAAAATTCAGGAAAAGGGAGGGTGGATGGTGTGAAGAGAATACCTGAGTGAATCACCACATCCCAGGGATGTGGGTCAGAGGGACCAGTGAGGGATCCACCAAAAACTTACAAAAGCACACATGAGAAAGAGATGGTCTTGGTTTAAATATGCCATGGTCTAGAGAATGTGAAGGCTTTTGCAGTAGTGAGGATTAAGTTTGCCTTCATATCAACACAGCAGCAATGTAAAACTTCTCTTATATAGAAGTAACTGAGTAATTGATGGAGAGTCTTTTCAAACAGGTTCCAGGAACAAACCATTTAGTTCCCTGCAGCCATATCCCAGTGTGTGTAAGTCTCAGAGGAAGCTGCTAAAGGCCCAGGCGCGGTAGGAAAGGAAGAGCAGAGGAAGGTGTGCCTCTTCCCTTTCAAGATGCCTTAAGGATATCTCAACCTTTAGCTTATACCCCATTCACCAGAGTTCAGTCACCTGGTCACATTTAGCTCCACGATTGTGGAGGAAGTGTAACCTGGAGCCAGAATAGTGATGAACCCAGCTGACGATTGTGATTCTTGTCTAAAGTACCAGAGGCACTCCATGACCTCTGTCACGCCATTTTTATGACACCTATGAGGAGCTATTGCACCACACCTGGAGGGATCATTGCAGCAGCTATGGACCAGAGAAGGAATAGGCGGAAGAGGAGGACACCACAGCCGGCCTGTGTAGACCTGGGAGGGTGCGGAGCTCAGGCAGAAGCTCCTCTGTCTTGGTCTTCTTTGAAGGTCGGTCTACACATTCAACTCTCCTCTTGCTGTATTTTGTGACACCACAACCTTGGGGACTTTCTATTACCTCCCAGTGGCTGGAGAACGTTTGCGGCCTTCGAAACCGTTCCTTGCTTATCAAGCGGAACACCCGATGCCAACAGAGAAGGTATTTTTAGCTTAATAACTAACTCTATGTGTAGCTACTATGCAATTTCAACAGTTAAGTTTTAATAACTACCCTTTAAAACTTGCCTGATAAGAACCAGACCAGGCTTACATTTTTGTTAATTATCTCAAGAAATGTTTGCTGAAAGCAGGATTCATAAGGGGGATTCACTTATATTTAGGGATTCAATCAGATTCAGCTTCTCTTCTCCCGGCCCTTTACGCCCTCCCCTCCTTTCTGTTCTTCCCCTATTCCCCACTTTTATCACACTACTTCTGGAAGTTAAATGTTTTACTATCTCCCTCTTTGGTATATCTCATGGAATTGTTTCCACATATTTAAGTTAACAAATCAATCACTAACCAGTATCACCCCTCCCACCCTATGTCCTTTTTTCTTCTTCTTTTATCAGGTTTTTCGACTTGGCCTGACCCGCCTGGGATTTGCTATGTAGACGCAGCGAGGCTCGAACTAGCAGTAGTCCCACTGTCTCTACCTCCTAAGTGCTGGGATTACAAGTGTGAGCCAGCACATTTGACCTCATCTTGGTGCCTCTTCCTAAAAAACAATATGGAATATTTAAAACAAAAACATGATCCCTGGTTGTTTATCACTTTACAAAATTAACAAATTAGGTGCTGTTGTGTTTTATAGTGAGCATTCACATGTATTTGCTACAAGCATGTGTGTGTGTGTGTGTGTGTGTGTGTGTGTGTGTGTATGTGTGTTCTCACTTACTGTTCTTGCATTTCAGACATTCTGGGATGTATATACTTTTGACTCATTGTCTAGAGGGTCTTATTTTAAGAGTCTGCTAGCAGGAAATGTCCTGAGTTTGAATGTGAACCGCCCCTCACAGCCCTGTGATTGGATCCCTTGTGTTTTATGATACGTGGCCTGGTTGGCAGAAAGTGGTGAGCTATATGGCCCCTGCTTCTGACCCCATGCTATCAGCTTCATTACTCACCAGTCCATGAGAAAGGTCAGTAGGAATCTCCTACATCCCTGGAGCTATCAAGTTCTGTATGCCTTCCCTCCATAGTCCTCCCCCCAAAACCCTCCTTTAATTCACCTCCATAAGGGCTAGAGTGGTAAGGAACGTAACTAATTCACTCTCTGGCTGTTATTGTTCAGTGATGGGATTCTATTCCTTTTTCTGAAAGATTGCTTCACTTGGGACAGAGTTCTAGCCTGGGGGTCACTGACTCTCAAGCTTCAGGCATTGCGATCACCAATGTTTCAGTGGTCAGTTGTAAACCATTTTCCTTGTAGAAATACACCCCCTTCTCTTCATGCTTTTAATGTCTTCCCCCCCCCCCCAACCACCTCTCCCTCCATTTTGAATGCTTTTGATGGTAAGGGAGACTTCCTTGTGTGGATCTTTTTTGGGATTTTGTTGCTTTTCTTATAATTCGCTAAATTGCTTCTTGTCACCACTAGAGAATTCTCAATTATTACCTCTTCTAACAGTGCTGGCTCTCTTCTGGAATTCAAGCAAGAAACACGATAGATTTTTTTCCCCTCTTTATTTCGTCGTCTATTTCTACATTTCCACCCCTCTGGGATGTTTTCAGAATCTTTTTTTTAAAAAATAGAAATAGAAAAAAATTTGTTAAGAAAGGAAAAGCTGCTGTGTGTGGTGGATCTCACCTTTAATCCTAGCTGAGGCAGGGCAATGCTGTGAGAGGTCAGCTCAGCTTGATCAGAGTGAGTTCTAGCAAGCCAGAGCTACACAGTGAGATCCTGTTGAGGAAGGGGGAGAGAGAGGGGAGAGGGGAGAGGGGAGA
>LR750234.1:546207-605040 GCA_902729485.2 Mus minutoides | reverse complement strand
AATCCCATTTTATGGGATTCATAGAGTGTATTAACAGAAAAGCAACAAGCCAGCTTTAAGAACACAGCAGAGGGAGCTTTGAAAAAAAAGAAGAAGAATCCTTAAAGTGAATATAAGGCTGTGGATTTGAGGAAGATTGTTATAATGAAGATACAGAGAGACCTGAGATCATCAGAAAACGTGGGAACCAAGGCCTGCACCAAGGAAGCAGTGACCTGAAGACTGTGGCTTTGGAGCTGCTGTGGGTTGGCCAAAGTTTAAATCTGTACAGTTCCTTTTTGTGATCTTAGGCAAGTCAATTCTCTAGATTCTAGTTTCTCATCTAGAATATGAATCAATTTATCAAGGTTTTTATATTTGGGGTTTGCTCATTAAATGAGATGTTTGTAGCCTGTGTTCTGTATGGCAGGTACTCAATACATGGAAAAGAAAAGAACAATTCTCTAGTTTTCTTTTTGGAGGAAATTTGAGAGACTAGAAGGAGATTTCTGCTTGCCCTAGATCTCGAGTCTCTAAAGTCTACTCTTGGATAGTTTTCTTATTGTCTTCAATTTTTAGATTGTTACAACTCAATATGGATTCCCACTGAGCATATGTCACCGGGGTAGGTGAGATGAATCCCAGAAGACCACACTGGGTACCCACATTAGTTACTTCCTTCTTGTTATGACAAGACATTACATAAAGCAACTCGGGGAAGGAAGAGTGTTTCTTTTGAGAGAAAAGTCTATGGTGCTGGGGAAGACACACTGGTGAGCAGCACACATGGTGGCTGATCTCCTTACACGCAACAGTCAGGAAGCAAAGAGCCATGGATGCTAAGTCTCAGCTTATTTCTCCACTTTGTTTACTTTGTTTTGTTTACTAAACAAACATTCAGGGGACTTTCCTACTAAATTAAACCTCTTTGGAACATTCTCACAGATATACTCAGAGGACTGTTTTCTTGGCAATTAATTCTAAGTCCTGACAAGTTGACAGTCAAGATTGGCGACTGCCATACCTTTACAAAGCTTAAATTTTTGATTGAGGGCAGCGTGACCAAGGCTTTCTGTTAAACAATGGATTTCTATATCTCCCATGAGTCTTTTGACTTCCATGAACGTAAGTAACTCAGACTACTTATGCTGCCTTTTGGTTACCTATGTACATAGGTTAGCGGTCAATGACCTCATGAAGCAAATGGAGAATGTTTGTGGTCATTGAGAACCAGGGCTGTCTCTTTCCAATTCCTGTTCATACTTTCAAAATGGTAAAATTTACTGGCAGCCAAGGGTTTCTTATGCAAACACAAGAAAGTGTTTATGTTTTTAGCTAGAGAGGTGTAGAAGGGAGATGGGCATACATGGTTTGTAAATCTGATTGCCATAAAGCATGAGAATGTGTGTGTTTGATGTGGTGTTGGATTAGCTGGGGCTGAAAGGGTGCAGAGAGGTGTGGTTCTCTACTAGGACTCTTTGTGGGGCTGAATGACAGTGTGAATGGCCAGGGATTGTGGCTGTTCTTCACCACCACCAAGTGAGAGTTAGGGAATGAGTAGACTAAGCTTAAATAAAGTTGGCTTTGCTAATTCAACAAATTCATGTGGGGGCTTGAAAGGTGGCTCAGAAGTTAAGAGAATTGGTTGCTCTTCCAGAGAACCTAGTTTTGATTCCCAGAACACACATGATAGCTCATAACCATCTGCAATTACAGGCCCAGTGGATCTGGTACCCTCTTCTGGCCTTCTAGGGCATGGTACACAGACATACATGTAGGCACAGCACCCATACACAGAAAATTATAAATATTAAAAGATAAATTAGTGTAAATTAGAAACAGAAATTAGAAATATAATATTAAAAGTAGAATGACCACACTGATTTGAATGAGTTGCTTTTATCTTAGAGGGCTTGCAGAGTTCACAAAACAGTATTCCTGAAGCTAGAAATAATGAGAAGACCATTGGTTAGTAAAATATACCCATAGAAACGATGGTACTCAGGATCATTGGTTTCATGTCAGTATGTTGCTGAAGTTGCAGCTCATTGGAGCCTGCAGAGTATCACTGTGGATATGCAGAAGGCCAGGAGGGACTAATCTAAGATGGCTCAGTGACTAAGTGGTACGATGTTCATAGGAAGAGACATAGGTGGTTTGCTTCTACCACGCTATTATGAATGAAGTTTCTGACTCCTACTGTGTGCTTGGTGCCGCCACAGATGAACAAATGAGAGATTCTGGCCTTAGGAGTTCAGAAGAGTAAAGCCCTACAAAGGAGGAGATTGGTGCCACCTAGAATACCTCCTCTTGGATGGTAAGCGCTCAGGGTCCCTATCAATAGCACAGGGACCTCTTTTCACATCTTGCTGAATTCATAACATCAGGAATGGAAATGAGAGGCTGTATCAGTAAATCAGTAAAGTGCTTGTTTGTCAACCATGAGAACCTGTTTTTGGCTCCCAAGTGTAGGTATTTGTAACTCAGCACTGGGTGATGAGCAAGGGGGACAGGCAGATCGTTGGAACTCAGCCATTTTAGACACACTGCTAAGCTTCAGAGTTAGAAATTGGTGGGCTTCAGTTTTGGTGAGAGAGCCCGTCTTTTTTTTTTTTTTTTTAAGGAGAACTAGAGGAATAAAACTAATGTAAACTTTTAGCTTCCACATACACACATCTATACACACATGGAAGTATATGTGTGTGTCTGTGTGTGCGCGCATGCGTGTGCATGATCTCAATTTCACTTGTACAGTTTCAACTTGTTAGTTAAAATGTGAAATGCCTTTTCTCCGCATTGCAAATCTATGTTCTTTCTGAAAATAAAGAGATTTTATTTCTGAGAATCGTTCTGAGGAGTTGTTTGGAGGCAAAAATGGGATGTACATGGCATGTGTGTCACCGGGGCTTGTCAGGAGTTGAATAATGTGGTTTTTTCAATGAAACATAAGTCTCATTTTCCTCCTGAAATACAGCGTGTGCAGAAGGATCAGAGATGTTTACTAAAAAAGTGAATACTATTGAAACACTTTCCTTATAGAATTCATTTACCATTGTAGAAATTGTTTCTGATGGTTGGGTCTGGTCATTGTGTAGGAAGAAGTTACACAAAAAAAGAACGATGTACTTTTGATCCCAAGAAGGAAAAGAAAGCTTTTCATCCCAAGTCTATTGTATTCCCTATGGTTAACAAGTGGAAGCGTGATACTCTGAGCTGGGATGTAGTTAGGTTAGTAGAGTCCTTGCCTAGTGATCATGAAGCCCTGAGTTCCGTCTCTGTATAAAACTAGGGATGCTGGTGCACTTGGGAGGTACAGGCAAGGGGACCAAGAGTTCAAAGTCATCTTCAGCTACAGAAAATTCAGGGTTAACACAGGCTAGATGAGACCTTCTCCAAAACCAAACTAAACAATTCACCATGATACGGGATTGTGGACACTTTAGCTGCTCTTACGTCATCATCGGATCTGTCTGTAGATTCCTGAGTGTAGGGACCACAGTTCATGCTCCCACCTCCAGCCCCTGCTGCTAACAGTTTTGGTATATTCCAGTGCCTATGGACAGGATGTATGCACATGAGGCCTCCAATAAATACATAAAGGTCAACAAGCACAGGGATTCTGTCAACAACAGGGTTAGTCAGAAACAGTGTTCATGAACAGGGGTCCCAGTTTGTGAATGGAAAGCTGACCTGAATAAAGCAAGCAGAAAACTCATGCTTAAAGTCATTTACTATTGCATACATTTAGTAACTGTGCCTATTTTCACTATATCTCTGTTTACTGTGTGCTTGTTAAGAATTACCTATAAGCAAATTATGTATTCACCATCTTGTGGCAGGCTGGATCTAATACAGTCAGGAAGGCTTCCAACACTTTAAGTGCTCTTGAAGGTAATAAAAAGGAGGGCTAATTACTTAACTGAAGAAGTGATTATGGAGAGATGTTGGACATCTTGACTCTCTGGGATTGTGACACTAGCCAAAGTGGCTTAAAAGAGGACAGCTTTGAGAAACAGCAAGGATTAGGGTTTTTTGTTGTTGTTGTTGTTGTTGTTGTTGTTTTGTTTTGTTTTGTTTTTAACTTTTAAATTTTTATCAATGGTGTTGGTGTTTCTGTAGTTGAACAGAGCAAGAGGACTGGACTAAGTGATGTGTGGAGTGTCTGTGGGGGACGAGGTAATTTTAAAGTATGTGGCTGGTGTTCACAGTTGGAGCCTGTGAGATTTTACATTTAATGATTATACCTTCCAATGGCCATCCGTCTTTCTCTTTAATAAGCAATACTCCTTATCAGGCCTGACTTGTGTACATTGATTGCACCATTATACTTGTTAAATATTAAAGCATTTTCCCCCTGTGTGAAGTCTAATTAGGCAAAGTGTTCTGTGCAAGCCTGGAATTATCATTCAGAATAATAGCTCAGTCATTACCTCTGATACATACCTCAGTCTGCTGGTTTGTGGACCTTTTATTCACCCCCTAATGAGAACACCAGAGTAGTACTGATCTCTCTCTCTCTCTCTCTCTCTCTCTCTCTCTCTCTCTCTCTCACACACACACACACACACACACACACACACACACACATCAGTCCTCAAGATTGAACCTAGGGGTTCACACATGCTATGCAAGCACTGTGATGCTGAACTATATCTACAGCTTTTTTTATACTATTTACCTACCTTTCTATTTTAATATTTGTTATTAATATTTTTGTGTGCATGTATGTGTGTGTTGGGTATATCCATATGTACATGTGTATTGCATGTGCATAGGCATGTGTGTGTATGTGCTTGTGGAGCCCCAAGGCTGATGTAAAGTGTCTATCTCAATTGCTCTTCAGTCTATAGTTTATATTATAGTCTCTTGTTGAACCTGGAACTCACTATTTTTGGCTAGTTGGGCTAGCCAGCTTACTCTATGAATTTCCTGTTTCTTCCTGCCTTTAGCAGAGACTATAGGAAGCTGCCATATCCGCCTGGATTTTATTTTATTTTATTTTTCCAGGTCCTAAGTTCAGTCCTCTTGCTTTAATGGCAAGCACTTCATCTCCTGAGCCAGCTCAAAGTCACTTAATTAATTAGATATTTAATTAAAATTAATATTAATTAATTGAACGACAGGGTCTTGTGTAGTCCAGGCTGGCCTTGAAATTGCTGTGACATTGAACTCCTGATCTTGCTTCTCCTCTTGAGTGCTGATATTGTAGACTTGTGCCAACACTCCTGGCTCTTATTTTTTATTTAAAACTCAGGAAAAAAAAATCTGTATTCTTCTGTGGACCTATGCATATATACAGGTGCATGCATACACATGTAATGAGGCTGATGGATCTGAAATAGATCAGGCGCAGTTGATGGCTTGTTACTCTCTGAGAGGAAAGCTTTTAAGCCACAAGTTTCCTGTAATGTCTGGTTATCAGGCTAATAGGTTTTTCCTCTCAGTGGTCCTCGCAGTGCATGCTGGGGTTTTTGAAAGTGCCTGAATCCTGTCACAATTACAAACAGCAGCAGCATTGTGTTCCACTTATGAATATGGGGATTATGTCCGTGTCTTCTTAAAGTGAAAGTTTATTTCTAGTTGACTTTTGAATGTGGTTAGATAAAAACGAAATTTGGCTCTAAATTAAAATATAGACATGAAACTCAAAGACTGGACTACCGCCTCCAAATTTTCTGCTTCATTAGTGAGAAGTGGAATCTCAGAGGAAGCATGGCACACTGAGGTCCTCATGGATGCTGGAGGTGGCACACTGAGGTCCTCATGGATGCTGGAGGTGGCACACTGAGGTCCTCATGGATGCTGGAGGTGGCACACTGAGGTCCTCATGGATGCCGGAGGTGGCACACTGAGGGCCATATGGATGCTGGAGGTGGCACACTGAGGTCCTCATGGGTGCTGGGGGTGGCATACTGAGGTCCTCATGGATGCTGGAGGTGGGAACAGACCTGGAGACCTGCACACCTGCACTTTCAACTGGGAACTCCTTGGCAAAGGATGATGAAAGGAGCATTGCCCGCTTCCCGCGCTCCTTACACACGGTGGATTAGCAACCTGGGGAGCTTGGAAAGTTTTTGAGGGCAAGATTGCTGCCATGGCCAGCTGAAGACAGAGTCCATATCATTTGAATTTATCTGTGCCTAAAGAAGAATTTGTATTTCGTATTTGCTAATTGTCAGATCGCTGGGAACCAGAACTCAATGATTCAAAATCCCAGCGTATCCTTGGAGAGTCTCCGTGTTCTGTAGCCAGTTAAATGAGTAGCAACAGCTGTCAGGCAGTGATCCCAGGGAGTGCTGGCTGCAGCTGGGCAGTGGCAGGGCTCAGCTGGAGAACTGGGCTGCCATGCCTAAAATCTCAGTGTCTTGCTTGCTTTTTGTAGCCTGAAATCAGACTTACTAGTTCTGCATATTTAACCTGAGATTGAAGAGGACCCAGGAAATTCATGGGCCAACACCTGTCAGTTTATATATAGTATGATGAATTATCATGTAGCTCTGAGGTTATATCTGGGTTAGACCAGCTGTCTTCACTAACTATGAAACTAAGTATTCTGTTGCTACTATGTCCTGCACCTCTTATCCAAGTCTCTCATCTGCAAAGCAGGGGAAATAGCAAGTCTTTGTGTTTAGTTTGCTGTGGGAAAGGGGCTATCTCAATGCTATAGGTGGAGGGGCTTCTCAGTACTGTTAACTGCTTGCTGCGTTTTCTTCAGTGCTTTGCCACAGATGCATGCCTTAGAGAATTTATTGTTTTTGAGATAGGCTGCTGAGATGGGAAGTTTGACTAACACCTTAGTAGAGTAGTGAGAAGTTACTAAAATAAGTTGCAAGAGAAACAAAAAATGGACACTTTTCAAAGGAAATAGCGAACCCCAGCTTCACATTCCATGAAAATCCTCCATATTCCGAGGGCATAAAAGGCATCAATGCGGATTTGTACTAGGATTCCAGTAGGGAAGCCTGGGCTCGAGGGTCTGCCAGCCTGTCTTCTGGAGGAAGCTGCCTGACCTGCAGAGAATGCTTCAGGGAAGCTACATGGACTCTGTGTCTGCAGGCTAGGGGCCAGAGGGGCTCTGCTGGTGCAGTGAAGGAAAGTGCATGGGAGTGGCTTGTGTGTGTGAGATCTCTCTCTGTCTCTCTCTCCCTCCCTCCCTCTCCCTCCCTCCATCCTTCCCTCCTCCCCTCCTTCCCTGTTTTTCTGTCTCTGTCTCTCTGTCTCTCTGTCCCTCTCTCTGTCTCTCTGTCTCTCTGTCTCTCTGTCTCTGTGTGTGTGTGTGTGTGTGTGTGTGTGTGTGTGTGTGTGTGTGTGTCTGCTTCCTGTGACCCAGACCTGGCCCTGTATGGTGCTAGAACAAGCCTGGAGCTGTCACCTCTGCTTTGGGGCTCCATGTATAGAAGTCAGAAGAGCAAAATTCAGGAAAAGGGAGGGTGGATGGTGTGAAGAGAATACCTGAGTGAATCACCACATCTCAGGGATGTGGGTCAGAGGGACCAGTGAGGGATCCACCAAAAACTTACAAAAGCACACATGAGAAAGAGATGGTCTTGGTTTAAATATGCCATGGTCTAGAGAATGTGAAGGCTTTTGCAGTAGTGAGGATTAAGTTTGCCTTCATATCAACACAGCAGCAATGTAAAACTTCTCTTATATAGAAGTAACTGAGTAATTGATGGAGAGTCTTTTCAAACAGGTTCCAGGAACAAACCATTTAGTTCCCTGCAGCCATATCCCAGTGTGTGTAAGTCTCAGAGGAAGCTGCTAAAGGCCCAGGCGTGGTAGGAAAGGAAGAGCAGAGGAAGGTGTCCCTCTTCCCTTTCAAGATGCCTTAAGGATATCTCAACCTTTAGCTTATACCCCATTCACCAGAGTTCAGTCACCTGGTCACATTTAGCTCCACGATTGTGGAGGAAGTGTAACCTGGAGCCCGAATAGTGATGAACCCAGCTGACGATTGTGATTCTTGTCTAAAGTACCAGAGGCACTCCATGACCTCTGTCACACCATTTTTATGACACCTATGAGGAGCTATTGCACCACACCTGGAGGGATCATTGCAGCAGCTATGGACCAGAGAAGGAATAGGCGGAAGAGGAGGACACCACAGCCGGCCTGTGTAGACCTGGGAGGGTGCGGAGCTCAGGCAGAAGCTCCTCTGTCTTGGTCTTCTTTGAAGGTCGGTCTACACATTCAACTATCCTCTTGCTGTATTTTGTGACACCACAACCTTGGGGACTTTCTATTACCTCCCAGTGGCTGGAGAACGTTTGCGGCCTTCGAAACCGTTCCTTGCTTATCAAGCGGAACACCCGATGCCAACAGAGAAGGTATTTTTAGCTTAATAACTAACTCTATGTGTAGCTACTATGCAATTTCAACAGTTAAGTTTTAATAACTACCCTTTAAAACTTGCCTGATAAGAACCAGACCAGGCTTACATTTTTGTTAATTATCTCAAGAAATGTTTGCTGAAAGCAGGATTCATAAGGGGGATTCACTTATATTTAGGGATTCAATCAGATTCAGCTTCTCTTCTCCCGGCCCTTTACGCCCTCCCCTCCTTTCTGTTTTTCCCCCATTCCCCACTTTTATCACACTCCTTCTGGAAGTTAAATGTTTTACTATCTCCCTCTTCAGTATATCTCATGGAATTGTTTCCACATATTTAAGTTAACAAATCAATCACTAACCAGTATCACCCCTCCCACCCTATGTCCTTTTTTCTTCTTCTTCTTTTATCAGGTTTTTCGACTTGGCCTGACCCGCCTGGGATTTGCTATGTAGACACAGCGAGGCTCGAACTAGCAGTAGTCCCACTGTCTCTACCTCCTAAGTGCTGGGATTACAAGTGTGAGCCAGCACATTTGACCTCATCTTGGTGCCTCTTCCTAAAAAACAATATGGAATATTTAAAACAAAAACATGATCCCTGGTTGTTTATCACTTTACAAAATTGACAAATTAGGTGCTGTTGTGTTTTATAGTGAGCATTCACATGTATTTGCTACAAGCATGTGTGTGTATGTGTGTATGTGTGTTCTCACTTACTGTTCTTGCATTTCAGACATTCTGGGATGTATATACTTTTGACTCATTGTCTAGAGGGTCTTATTTTAAGAGTCTGCTAGCAGGAAATGTCCTGAGTTTGAATGTGAACCGCCCCTCACAGCCCTGTGATTGGATCCCTTGTGTTTTATGATACGTGGCCTGGTTGGCAGAAAGTGGTGAGCTATATGGCCCCTGCTTCTGACCCCATGCTATCAGCTTCCTGACTCACCAGTCCATGAGAAAGGTCAGTAGGAATCTCCTACATCCCTGGAGCTATCAAGTTCTGTATGCCTTCCCTCCATAGTCCTCCCCCCAAAACCCTCCTTTAATTCACCTCCATAAGGGCTAGAGTGGTAAGGAACGTAACTAATTCACTCTCTGGCTGTTATTGTTCAGTGATGGGATTCTATTCCTTTTTCTGAAAGATTGCTTCACTCGGGACAGAGTTCTAGCCTGGGGGTCACTGACTCTCAAGCTTCAGGCATTGCCATCACCAGTGTTTCAGTGGTCAGTTGTAAACCATTTTCCTTGTAGAAATACACCCCTTTCTCTTCATGCTTTTAATGTCTTTTTCCCCCCCCAACCACCTCTCCCTCCATTTTGAATGCTTTTGATGGTAAGGGAGACTTCCTTGTGTGGATCTTTTTTGGGATTTTGTTGCTTTTCTTATAATTCGCTAAATTGCTTCTTGTCACCACTAGAGAATTCTCAATTATTACCTCTTCTAACAGTGCTGGCTCTCTTCTGGAATTCAAGCAAGAAACACGATAGATTTTTTTCCCCTCTTTATTTCGTCGTCTATTTCTACATTTCCACCCCTCTGGGATGTTTTCAGAATCTTTTCTTTTTAAAATAGAAATAGAAAAAAATTTGTTAAGAAAGGAAAAGCTGCTGTGTGTGGTGGATCTCACCTTTAATCCTAGCTGAGGCAGGGCAATGCTGTGAGAGGTCAGCTTGATCAGAGTGAGTTCTAGCACAGCCAGAGCTACACAGTGAGATCCTGTTGAGGAAGGGGGAGAGAGAGAGAGGAGAGGGGAGANAAAAAAAAACTTGAATAATTTCCTTAGTTCTATTTCCTGTTTTACAATCCTTTTCTTTTTTTAAAATTAGATGTTTTATTTATTTACATTTCAAATGTTATCCCCTTTTCAGTCTTCCCCTTGGCAAACTCCCTATCCTATTACTTGTTACCCTGCTTCAATGAGGGTGCTCCCACCCACCCACTGACTCCTGCCTCACTGCCCTAGCATTCCTCTACACTGGGGTATCAAGCCTTCACAGGACCAAGGGCCTCCCCTCCCATTGATTCCAGATAAGGCCCCTTCAGCTCCTTTAGTCCTTCCCCTAACTCCTCCATTGTGGTTCCTGTGCTCAGTCCAATGGATGGCTTCGAGAATCTGCATCTGTATTGGTCAGGATCTGGCAAAGCCTCTCAGGAGACAGATGTATCAGGCTCCTGTCAGCAAGCACTTCTTGGCATCAGCAATAGTGTCTGGGTTTGGTGGCTGTATATGGGATGAATCCCCAGGTAGGGCAGTCTCTAGATGGCCTTTCCTTCAGTCTCTGCTCCACTCTTTGTTCCTGTTTTTTCTTTAGACAGGACCAATTCTGGGTTAAAATTTTGGAGGTGGGTGGATGGCCCCATCCCTCAACTGGGGGGCCATGCCTAACCTTTGGATATGGTCTCAACAGGTTCTCCCTCCCCTTTGCGGGGTATTTCAGTTAATGTCATCCCTGTGGGGTTCTGGGAGGCTCTTGCTTTCCTAGCATCTGGGACTTTCTGGTTGTTACCCCTAGTTTCCCATCTCCCATTGCTACACAACCCTGTTCAATTTCCTGACCCAATATTGGTCAATATTTTCTATGGTATCTTCTGCACCTGAGATTCTCTCTTCTATCTCTTGTATTCTGTTGGTAATGCTTGCATCTATGACTCCTGATTTCTTTTCTAGGTTTTCTATCTCCACGGTTGTCTCCCTTTGTGATTTCTTTATTGTTTCTACTTCCATTTTTAGATCCTGGATGGTTTTGTTCAATTCCTTCACCTGTTTGGTTGTGTTTTCCTTTAATTCTTTAAGGGATTTTTGTGTTTCCTCTTTTAGGGCTTCTACCCAATTACTTGTGTTCTCCTGTATTTCTTTAAGGGAGTTATTTATGTCCTTCTTAAAGTCCTTTATCATTACCATGTGCTATGAGTTTAAATCAGAGTCTTGCTTTCCCAGTGTGTTTGGGTATCCAGGGCTTGCTGTGGTGGGAGAACTGGGTTCTGATGATGACAAGTAGCCTTTGTTTCTGTTGCTTATGTTCTTGCACTTGCCTCCCACCATCTGGTTATCTCTGGTGTTAGTTGGTCTTGCTGTCTCTGACTGTGGTTTGTTCCTCCTGCAAACATGTGTGTCAGCACTCCTGGGAGACCAATTCTCTCTAGGAGGAATTTGGGTATGGAGAGCTGTGGCACAGAGCCAGCACCGGGGTGCAAATGGATCCTGTCCTGGGCTGTTCATTAGTTCCTGTGTCCTAAGGGCTCCAGGCAGGTCCTTTGGAGCAGAATTTGTGGTCCTACCTGTGCTCATAGGTATGTCAGCACTCCTAGGAGACCAGCTCTCTCCCAGTGGGATTTGGGTATAGAGACTTGTGGCACAGGGTCAGCTCTGGAGGCAGATGGAAACCGGAAGGATCCTCACAATCCTTTTCTTAACTATATCCAAAATTATGGTTTGAGCATGAAACACCCTGCATAGGCTCCTGTTCTGAACACTTGGTCTTGGGCTAGTGACACTATTTCGGCAGGTTGTGGGGCCTAGCTGCAGAGAGTAGGTTACTAGGAGCATGACTTTGAAGAATCTTCCCTCCCTCATCTCTTTTTGCTTCCTGACATGAAGTTAAGGTTCTTCTCTTCCACATTGACACATGGCCAAAGCTTGTGCTAAGCTTATGGGACTGAGCAACCATAAACAGTGCCTTCTGAAACAATGAGCCAAACCCAAACAATTCCGTCTTTTTAAAGATTGTTCTTGAGTATTTTAGTCATAGTGCCACAAAGGACACTATACAGCTAGGTTTCTAGCTAACTGTGGACATGTTGTGTGTAAGAGTTTCCAGGTAACAGATTTTGGTAAAGTAGTCCTATGTTTTAGATAATTCCTTTTTTTAATCTTTGTTTTTGAGCCTCTAGTGATTTTTATTCTTCTCTAAGCAATGGAATAAACCATGCAGGAAGCTCTGTATGGACACTGAAATTGAAGGAAAAGTCACAACCACTAGTAACTCAATGTAATAATGTCTAGTGCGACTATCCTGCACTAACCCTCTCTGTAAAGGGCTATGTATTGAATACATTAGACACTGTGATCATTCACAGATAATATGTAATGATTGAACCTAGCTGTATTCTAATATTTATAAAAGAAAGTAGGCTCCAGTTTCTGAATCCTGGTATGGAATTTTCAATTCTTTTTCATGTTTATATGAATCAAAATATTTTGCACTATAATTATTTTAATCAAGAGAAATGAAAAATTGTTGTTGCATGCTTTTTAGCCAATTTTAATTGGACTATTTTTATAATCTCAAACATAATTATTTTGTCTTAAAATATTTGCTTGTGGGGGTAGGGGGAAATGTCTGCATTCCAGTTTCGTCCTGAACATGGGGTGGAAAATACTCATTAAAAGTGGAGAGAAAAATTATACAAATGAAGTTAGTTCAATAAGTTTTTGTTACGCTGCATTTTATTTATTATTATTGTTTATTTACTTAACCTAACTTCTGTACTACATGTTTATTTGGTTTTGAATTGCTTCTAAGTATCAGACTTCTTTTTGTTGTTTATTTCATATGCATACACACAACCACACACACACACATGCACATCCATAGCACGCATACATATACACATTCAAACAAAATGCATTTGCATCACACACTACACACACACATACTTACAATCACACACTCACATATCTCATGCATATGCACACACACATTGCACATACACATACACAGCACATGCACATACATACCACACACATACTGCACACACTCATACACACAATTATACACCATACACAGTACACACACACACTCACACACACAGTGCACATACACCACACACATACACACACACACTATACACACACTCACATACACATCACACACACTACACACCACGTACACACACTACACACCACGTACACACACACACTACACACTACACACACACACACTACACACATATATACATGCACTCACACACAAACACCATACATGCTCATGTGCACATACACACCACATGTACACACTTACATAGCATATGCACACCATACACACATAAATATTCTACACATATACACACATACATACACGTGCATGTTTTTATACTTGTAATGCTGAATTGTTCTATGGGATTTTTCTGTGACTGAATATTTTTCATGTGAAATTGCTAGTTGGGATTGCTTTTTTTATTTTAAACATCTTCTGGGTTTTCTTGTTCTTTCAGGTATTTTCATAATTGTTGGACTTTTTTTTTTGTTACACTCAGGTATCTCTAAATGACTAAATATGCTATGTTTATATTTTTTCTGTGATTCCGATACCTATAATTTTTGTCAATATAATTTTGCAAAATTTATGTTTCTTGCTCATTGCAACTTTTCTGCTTAAGTGTTTTGTGGTATTTTATTTGAATGTTTGGTCACACAAATATTATCTTTGAGATTGTTATGTCTTTGTGGTTTATGTGTATATATGTGCTTATGAGTATATAAATGTAATTATGTTGTGTGTATGGTATATATGCATGCATGTGTCTCTCACTGAGCCTAGAATTCACTGATTGCCCAGAACCATTAGGAATTCTGTCTCTGCCTCCTCAGCTTTTGTGTGTGTTCTTGGCATTCGAACTCAGGTCCTCATTGCTTCTGAAATAAGTCCTTTCCTGACTGAGCCATCCTTATAGCCCTGAAATGCTTTTGAGGCCTATATTGAAATTATTTTCTTTTCAGAGAGAAATTAAAATGATTTCTTAGAAGAACCTACCATTCTCCCTTAATTTCAGTGTCATATGAGGATGCTTATCAAAGGTTTAGTGTTGGAAACCTGTCTCTAGATTGGTGATATTGGTTTGAGAGGTAAGGCTCATGGGGAGGTTATTAGATCATTGGGAGCATGCCTTCAAATTTTGTTTTCAGTGAATGAGGGTGCTCTTTAAGACCTGGATTGTTTTAAAGCAAGCCTCCTCCATACATGTGCTTGGATTCTTCGATGTCTGGCCCTTTCTCTTTCTGTTCCTCTGCCATAGTGTAGCTCAGTCAAGATGGTACCTGCCAGAGGCACACAAGGCCATGTGATCTTGACTGTTCAGCCTCCCAGACCAGATGCATCCTTTTCCTTTATAAGCGCCCAGTCTCAGATTCTTTATTATAACAACAGAAATCTGTACTATAACTTTCAAAAGTCCTTCAAAGGGAAATCTTTGTTATTTGGAGCCATACTAGGTCAATATCCACCCATCAATGTTTGAAGGAACCCTAGTTAGGCATTGAGAGAAAGTCTCTTCACTTTCATACCCAGAGTCATAGTTGGGCTATTCTACTTTCTTCATCAGGATATACTTTTTTCTAGATTAGTACTTAACACTGAATCTTTGAGGGGGTATATATGGGTCCCTCTAACAACCTTAGACCCAGTGTAAGACAAAGGTATTGCATCCTGTCACATCTACCTGGCTCACTAAAATAGATGTTAAGGCTGAAAGATTGGCACATGCCCCAGTAACAAACCCAGCTCTCTTATCTCTTTGGATTGTTGCTTTTCTATTGTTTTGGGACTTTGATGATCTTCCTGTTTTACTTGTAATGATACCATAATTCAGATATGCATTTATAATACATAGAAGATGTATGTACACATATGCATATGTCTTATTCTTTTAATTCAGTAACTAGGCTCTCTAGCTTGTCATATTACTGGCAGTGAGGTTCTGTGCTTTCTTTTTCCTCAGATATTCTTGTGACCTTTCAGACACTGAGTCAAAAGTAGCACTCATCGGTAGAGGCACATTTCCTAACTCTCCCCCGTGTTAAAAGGCAAGGTGGAGACAAGTTGAGTTTAGCAGGGTTTATCTGAGCAAAGAAGTAGTCCGAGTCAGTCAGCATCCTAGACTGGTGGAGGTTCAAAAAGCTCCACCAAGTAATGGGGGTAGCAGGGGCAGCAGTGCTCAGAGCTGGAGAAAGGAGGTGACATTCAGATAGAGCTTGGGTGTTATAGTTCAGGGTGCTCCTGATTGTTGGCTGTCTATAAATGGCTGAAGCTCAGGTGCTATGATTTCCTGAGACTCAGCTATTTGCTGCTAGAATCACACTTAAGTTGGGTTGCAGAGTAGTTAGGAAGTTGCCATGGCAACATAGTAGGTATCATTATGGAGGTTGCTTTAGGCCAAGTTTCATATAGTTTAACAGTTCTACCAAGGTGTGGCTCTCCTGTACAAAGCAGAGCCTACAACTTTACACACTTTTCATCTCTTTTTGATATAGAAAACTTTTAATATGCTGATACTAAATGGGAAGGGATATTGGAAACTGAAGTTCAGGTAATTATAGTTCTGAAGTCCTGGCATCAGCTTGAGTGTAATGTCCCAGGAGCAGTTGCAGGGGTGGACAGATCACCCTGGATCCCTGGTGCTCCAGTGGAATTGACTGTAGGTATTTTTTTTAGAGACATCTAGGCCTCTTGCATGTGTCCTTCAAATTTGGGGCATGCACTTTGCTATGCTGATGCAAGGGTTAGCTAGGATGATAGCTAAGGTTCCTCCCCAGTTACTTGCAGGTACATTAAAAGAAACTGAAAACTAATGGTCACGAGTGACAACAAATAAAGCTTAGTCTTTGCTCGCAGGAAGGAAGCATGGTGTAGAGTTCTCGCATCAACTCATATTGCTGCTGAAGGTCAGCGTGTGTGCAGGTGCATAAAATAACATGCATAATTTAGCACAAGATGCTTCTCTGTCAGCACACATAGTGCATTGTGCAGCACCACTGTTACCTTTGATTAAAATTCTGTCTTAGGGACTGTGGGAGGAGGTTAGTGATGATCCATACTGGCACCCAGCTTCACGTGTCACCCAGCTGCTGCCTCCAAACTGAAATGTGAGACAATGGGATTTGATTTGGTAGTTATCCTAGAAATGGAATTGATTTATTCTTTCTAATGGAAAGTACAGGGTTTCGAAGTGGGAAATAATGGAACCTCTTCTACGCTTAAATAGAATTTCACGTTGACAATGGGTGACATGTAGGGGGCTTTAGATGTGATCATGAAAAAGAAACACACTGCAAGGAGCATGTGCCAAATGGCCAAGGTGCTAGGTAAAATTCTGGGCTTAGACTATACATATACTCATACTTGCCATAAAAGCATTTCAAGTGCAAAACTCTGAGCTAGGTAGATTATTGAATATTCAGTTGTTTATCACAATTTTCTGTTCTTTATCCAATTAGCTATTGATCCTCAAAAACCCTTTCCCTTTCAATATGGTTTGCATGGTCTTCAAAATAGAAGATTGGTGCCTTGGTAATATAACTGTTTTGAAATATCAGCATTTCACTTTTATCTGCCTGTTTTTCGAATGTATTTGTGATAGCTACTTGTTTTATTTTTAAAATGGACAAATTGACAATGACAAGCATATCAAAGTTATAAGATACATTAAGGAATTGTTTCATTATGTGTGTATACATGTTTGTGTGAAGATCAGAGAATGATCTTGCTATTTGAGACAGCATCTCTCATTAGCCTGGGGATCACTCCGTAGCAAAGCTGACTGGCCACTGAAACCTGTGACATAATTTATAAAGCCATTAGATTATGCTGCCACCTGACCACATTTGCCAAAAATAGTTTGTGTGTGTTTTTGATCTTTCATTCCAGGTTTATTCTAAAGTTTGGACCTTAATACTATTTCACGTGCTTGTTCTTTTAACACACACATACTCACGCAGTTGTACACATACTCACATAATACACACGTTCACACACATGTACACTCCCCCACACATGAATACATGCATGAATGCACACACTCACATTCACATGCATATACACTCAATGCACATGCACACACACACACATCCACACTCCCCCCACACATGGATGCATGCATGAATGCACATGCTCACATACAAACACACTCAAACAATGCACATGCACACACACACATGCACAATCCCCCACACATGTATGCATGTGTAAATGCACATACTCACATTCACGTGCACCCACACAAATGTTGAGCAGCTGTTGTGGGATAAGTCCTTGCTGGTGCTCGGAAGATGCCTCATAAAGGCACAGCTGATTTTTATTTAAATTTTCAGTCATTGGAGAAGACTTAATATCAAGTGAAAGGTCAATTACTAGCGAGTCAGAGTTTGTTTGTGTATTCTTGTCTTCGAGATGGTTTCTGAATTCAGCTACTGATTCTGGGATGTGTTTTATGGCAGCTGATAAATGAAGTTTACCATAGCTGACATTTATTGATTTTAAATGGATGTATTTTGTTGCAGGAATTCTGTTTAGAACTCTTCACCCCCTGCAGATAACAGGAAATTAAAAATACCATTTTTTGGGTGCAGATTTTTCTTGTTAGTAAACATCCATCAAAGATAGCTCCGGGAATACAATTAAGCATCACACTAATATACGTGACACCATACCAGTTTCAGCACATTAATTTTATAAAAAGGAGAGAACTTAATCAAGCCAGTAGATTCAGAATGTGATGTGCACTTACATTACATTACATTACATTCTTTTAATTCTGAAAACTTAGAATTGATTGCAAGAAAACATCTGGTGAATAATGTACTTCCAGAAACAGTCTTGCTTTCTGTGTACTGTCCATACAACATGCTGATCAAAACCCCAATACTAGACCTTACTAAGATGCCAGAATGGGGTTTCTGCACAGCCTGTCCACTCAGTAATTCCTTGGATCAGCATTTTAATTTATTTCCTATATGCATCATTTTGTGGATATGCAATACCGAAAGAGACCAGAAGAGGGCATTGGATCACCTGGACTGGAATTATAGATGATTGTGAGCCACCTACTGTGTGCTTGAAATTGAATCCAGGTCCTCTGGAAGAGCAGCCAGGGTTTTTAACTGCTGAGTCATGTCTTTAATCCTCCACCCATTATTTTTAAGGGCTCTTAACCACACTCCCATGAGACCTTCCCCACTCCCTTCTGGAGGAGACCTATCTAATCCTGGAAGATTTCTGCCAGGATTAGTTCTCCATTCCCAATGCATCAAGTCATTCTTGCTTCTCTTCCCTGGACATTTACGAGCTGTTCTGGTGGCACATAGAATGCAGGACTGGCGAAAAACTAGCTTCAACCTGCCTGGGGCACGATGGCTTGGGGTTGAGGAAGTAACTCAGCCTGTTCTAGTTGCAGTTTGGTTTGCAAGATTTCTAAGTGACCAGACTCTGGAGAATTACATCAGTGTTACTGGGTAGTTAAACACCAGGACAGTTTTAAAGCACACTTGGTTCTAGAAAGACATCCAGGGACCATTAGGGATCACTTTGTTCTAGCTCTGGGATTTGGTTCACTAGGGAACACCCAAGGCTTTGCATGCACGAACAGACAGCACTCAGCTCAACACATGACCTACTTATTCCTGCCTGTGAGTTCACCTTAGACAGTTTACTTGTTTTGCTCTTTGAGATGATGTTTTTAAAAGTCCATCCAGAATAGATGCTTGCTTAAATATTGTGATTCTGATCTTAGCACACACAGATTTAACCAAACAGAATGTTTTCAGTTACCCTGTGTAAGCAGTTTCTTTATTGGATGCATGCAGGTGTGCAAATTCTGTGAGCAGCTGCATTTTTAACCCCTTAAGCCCCTTGGTACTTGAAGTCTCTTTAGCATCCCAGGTGCCTGTGCCCGAACACTCTGGGAGACAACAAGTGCACTATTTTATAAGTCAGGTCTTTTAGAGTCTGGATGGCTCAACTTAGAAGCATTCCCTAGGATTTCTGTTGCTTCCCCAAGTTAATCTTAAATTCTATCCCCAAGAGAACTGAGCAGCAATGAAAGGAATAAGGACAAGGTAACAATTCCAACAAAAACATTGTGCTCAAATGCTCATGCAGTCATGTAAGACGTAAGCAAGCAAATGAACAACTGCAGGCTAGAGTGAGCCCAGAGCCCCCTGAGCTTGTGTTGTCTAACTTCGTTGGCTTATTAGAGCTAAAGGCCTTGCTTGCCACACGATGTCATCGGCTGTCTCTGCCACAGTGGTAGATTTCAAAGGACACACAGTGAGTCATATTTAACTGGCTTATACTGTTGTGGAAATACCCATGGGATGTCTTGTGAGAGGAAGTGAGAGAGCATTGTATTCATTGCTTTTGGGAAGTCTATCAGCTAAAACTAAACCAAACCAAACCATTAGAGAAGCAGCTCAAAGAAAATCATCGTTTTCTTTTCTTTTTTTTCCAATTTTTTATTAGATATTTTCTTAATTTACATTTCAAATGCTATTCCGAAAGTCCCCTCTTCCCTCCCCCCTCCCTGCTCCCCTGTCCACCCACTCCTACTTCTTGGCCCTGACATTCCACTGTATTGGGGTACATAAAGCTTGCAATACCAAGGGGCCTCTCTTCCCAATGATGACCGACTAGGCCATCTTCTGCTACATAAGGAGCTAGAGACACGAGTTCTGGGGGTTCTGGTTAGTTCATATTATTGTTCCTCTTCTAGAGTTGCAGACCCCTTCAGCTCCTGGGGTTCTATCTCTAGCTTCTCCCTTGTGGGCCCTGTGTTCCCTCTTATAGATGATTATGAGCATCCACTTCTGTACGAGGCAGCTATATCAGGGTCCCTTAAGTAGGCACTAGCTGTCCTATGCCATAGTGTCTGAGTTTAATGACTGATTATGGGATGGTTCCCCCGTGGTGGGGTAGTCTCTGTATGGTCCATCCTTTCATCTTCGCTCTAAACTTTGTCTCTGTAACTCCTTTCATGGGTATTTTGTTTCCTCTTCACAGGACCTGGTCTTCCTTCTTGATGTTCTTGTGTTTTGCAAATTGTATCTTGGATATTCTAAGTTTCTGGGCTAATATCCATTTATCAGTGAGTGCATAGAAAATCATCATTTTCTTTGGAGATTTTTTAAAGGAATATATTCTGTAGTTTATGGTTCTTTAGCAGTCAGTCTGCTTGCTAGAAGGTGATTGTGGTTTACTTCCATTGCGTTTCATCTCACCTTCAATCTCCAGGATGCTTACTGGTGAACAAGTTAAGTCTTCTAGGGGTGAGAAAAGGGTCAGATTTTTTTTTCTTCTTATAGAGCTGAAATACACACCTACAAGCATTGTAGAACTTTTGGTAAAAATTCTAAGAAAGTATTAACACTCCAGAAATGAATTAACAAGCCACCTTTTTATGCAGCTGTGACGTGCCCCTTAAGTGAATGAATAGTACTTTATTCTACCAAGGCACAGATCGTTGGCTGAACTGTGGAACGAGCATGTGGCTCCTAAATCAATGACGGGTGTGTGTGTGTATGTGTGTGCTTAGATTAGAATGAGCCTGTGCAAATAAGATTAAAAGTTAGACCTAAACCCACAGAACCTGAGACAGGATGAAGCTCTGTCTTTAGCTCCCGGCAACAAGTGTGAGGACATCTTTGAGTTTGTCAGACACATCATTCTGGTGACTCCATTGCAGCAGCAGCGGCGGCGGCAGCAGCAGCAGCAGCAGCAGCAGCAGCAGCAGCACAAGCCTCTGTTTGTAGCCTCGGTCCTCACTCACTGCTTGACTTTAGGGCTGACCTGAGTGTGTATTCATGGTTTCCCAGTAGCTGCACTATGACTATAAAAAGTGAGAGATCTTTTGAAATAAGTCAGAAATTATTCCAGGGCTTCCCACTGCCAGGGCTAATGAACATTTTCCATAGACCCATCTTTGAATTCTCATGGACCACCTTGTGAGATGGATGCTGCTCACTTTTACCATTGAGAAAACTGAGGCAATGAATGGCTAAGTCCCTCACCCAGGTGATGAATCTGGGAAGCACTGGGGTGCAGATTTAAGAACCAGGGCCTGGTACCTAAGTGTGGGCTCTTAAGCAACATGTAGCACAGTCTCTCAGAGTATTTCAAGCAGGCCACCAGGAACTCCGGGATAGCCTCTTCATTCTTTTTATTACAACGAAGCCAAGGTGTTACAACATAGACTCTACACAGTTTTAGAGTCTTAAGGAAGTACACATCAATTTCCCTTCTATTTGGTGTCATAATATATTTGCAAATTCTTAAGAGAATAGGTGGCAAATTTTCTTATAAGAAATATGGCAGATATATGGTAAGTTATACAGCAACAAAAATGTTGGTTAACTCTTAAAAATAAAATAATATTGTTTGCATTCATGATGTGTTTGTGTGGGTACATGTGCATGGGCACACACCCATGTGGCAGTAGTTCTTTTCTTCTACTTTTACATAGGTTTGAGAGATCAGATTTGGTCACTAGCCTTGCACAGGAAGAATGTTTACACATTGAGCTATTTTTATGACCCAGAAAAACAAGGCCATCTTGATTTAATCATCCCACAATATATGAACATATCAAAACACCATGCTGGGCATTCTAATCATGCATAAAGGGAAAAGACTCCCTCCCTGAAAAACCAAGTTTTTAATCACCTTTATGGAAGTGGTCTTATCATGTTGATGACAAGGATGATTACATTTATCTGTCTGTCTATCTGTGTGTATATGTTTGTGCATATGTAACATGTGCATGTGTGTACAGTGCTATGGGAGTCAGAAGCAGCATGGGGTCCTCCTAGAGCTGGGGGTTCAGGTGCTTGTGGGTTGCTTCATCCACACGAAGCGTTCTGGAAACTGGATTTGGGTCCTCTGTTGGAGCAGCAAGTGCTCTTAACTGCTGAACCATTTCTCTCGTCTCTAATGATTTTGTCTTTTATTAGAAAAAACAAAAGGTTGACTGATCTTTAAATGTCAATCATTTACAGTGCATTTTAAATCTATGTACTTTCCCTGCTTCCTAACGTCTAGTTATCTTGGGCAGAACTAGCCAAAATAGGTAGAAACTTCACATTTCCATAATTTTTCCTAGGGTGCCCTGGCTTGAATCTGAGGTGTTCCACATAGGCTCATGCTTTGAGTCCTCATTTCCTAGCTGGTGGGTGCTGTTGAGGCTGCAGAATCTTTAGGAGATGAAGCTGAGGAAGTGTGTCACTGGGGTTATGACCTGGCCTCTGGTTCCAGTCACTCCCTGGTTCCTGTTGCACCACTATGTGACAACTCCATTGCTTGACTGTCTTGCCAACAGGAGCTGAGCTTCTCTGGGGGCATTCCTTTCCCACCATGATGGACTGACACTCTGAAACCATGAGGTAAAACACAGACACACAGACACACAGACACACAGACACAGACACACACACACACACATACACACACGGAGACAGGTGATAGATAGATAGATAGATAGATAGATATCACAACCCACTGTATTAGTCATCTTTCTTTCATAACGAAACACTGGCGTCCTCTAATGAAGCAGTATATCATGGAAGGAGTTTATGAATCAGAACAAAACCATTTACCCTATCAGCCAGAAAATTCTAGGGCCTCATGACCCCTTTAAGAACTTCAAGATAAAAAGAATATCCATGAGGCCCACATCCAACAGATACGCATCATCTCCTAACAATGCCTCTCTGGGGACCAAAGCCTTTAACTCACAGATCTATGAGTGACAGTCTAAACCATAGCACCCATCCGGTGTACAATGCTGAGACAAAAATCTTAATATAACGTAGGCAGTTCGGTTGATTAAAATGTGTCAGAGTATGTTCATCAATTGTCAAAAGCATAGCACTCTAGTGTGGGATGATGGTTATGGAGGAGGTCGGGCCTAGGTTGACTGGTGTAAGTGATATATTGGAAATCTCTATACTTTCTTCTCAAATTTTCTATGAACCCAATATTTCTCCTACACACAAGACTTAGTAAATTCAGAGATTATGGTGGATCATCTTAGGCTTGTGTCAAGCTGCCTCCCAGCGGCAACCCCACATCTTGTACAGGCAGTGGGCTATGCCTTAGATCGCTCTACATTCTGGAACTCACCCATATCTAACTGGTATGGAAGGTAGGCTGCATTGACAAAGAAATTCCCATGGCTTTAGTGCCTTGGAGTTCTGCACCAGTGATAAATGGGAAGTTCTTGTCAGACAAGAACTCCAAACTCATTTTTGGCCTAAAGTGGTTATTTGAATAAAGATGGAATCAAGGTCAAAATACACAGAAGCAAACAGATTGATAGATGGAGACCTGGCCAAGAATAAGGTTAGTATTCAAGAGGGATACCCAATTTTACCAAGGTACAGACAAGGAGACCCAGAGAGTTCAGCTTCTCATTCATGCAGACTGGGTCTAGAGAGCTATCTATTGTTAGTTAAAGAATGCAATGTGGGGTACTGCAGAAACATGGTCCATTCTGCCTCCCACCTTAGTGCCTGGGCCAGCCCTATAACCTTCCCAAAAGATCATGACACATAGGCATGCTACACAGGGATCAATATACTTCTTTTTGTACACTAGGTCTTCAAGACCATAGGTCCTAGAACATCAGAGCATGTCTGTCTCTGTGGCTTGTTTTGAACTCATAGCTCCTTTACTGTATTTTGCAAACACTTATTTATTAGATGGTTTGTGGAGGGCAGAATCCTGGCCTCCCAGTGATGGCCTAATTCTCACAATCTGTAATATTACTTTAGTTTAGATGTTAAAGGAATCTTTCAAGGTGAGAGTGGATGGGAACAGGGTCATTACAGTACTTCTACAAGGAGTCATAACAAGTAAGTGATGATGAAATCAAAGAACTATAGTGCTTCAGGGTGAGGAATAGTCAGCCTCTATGCTGATGCTGGCATACTGGAGATGAGACATTGGCCAAGAAGCACAGACAACTCCAGTGAGTTTGGACTTCTAACCTCCATAATTAGAAGATAGTATGTGTGTTTCTCTGTCTCTGTCTCTGTCATAGATAGAGACTTCTATTGGTATCTCTCCTTTCCCCCTCTCTCCCCATGTTAAGCTGCCAAGTTTTCAGAAATTCATTCAGTTGGATAGTGGCGTTCTTGGGTCCTTTGGCAACTATTGGTCAGGTAAATGGGAAATGCCAAATTGGCATGGCAGCTTTATGATGAAACTCTAGTTTGGGTCAGTCATGATGGCAATATGAGCTTATAATTATAGCACTCAGGAAGCTAAGACAGGGAGTTTGTGAGGTTAAGTCAAGCCCGTGCTACCCGGTCAAGTCCTGCATTAGGCACAGATAGCCAGAAATTGTACAGTTTCTTACACGGGAGATTTGAGCCCCTCCCCAGCAGACATGGCAATATATTTGTAAGTCATATTGGTTGAAAAAGGTTGAAAGTCTCTTTATTTGTTAAAGATACACTTTGGTTACAGGGGAAAGTATAGGTTAGAGGTCTATTTCAAAGCAAGTGTTTATATTTTCACTTAAATTTGGAGCCAGGATTGTTTATGCAGCTCTTAATATAGCTGCTTGGAATTTCCAAAGTGTTTTTAGAATTTTCCCATGTAAAGGTACCATTCAATGATGCAACAGTATCATTAAAATAATTATAAACTCCTCAGAGGAGGCACTTTTTCCAAGAAGGAAGTTACAGTGTTCAAAGAGCTAAGTGTGACCTCTGCACTCCTACATCAGAGAGAAAGCTCTTGGCTCACTCTCCTCTCCACCTTCGTAATTCTTCTTTACTCTGTTGGCACTCACTCAGTGGTGACAGCTTTGGATGTCCATTTTCATTGTCTACTCTTGATGACCTGAGAAATAAGTCACCTAGCCTTCTGGTTTATAGATAAACGTTTACTCACACCATTTAGAGTATAAGACTTGCATTCAGAGAACATAAAAACCAGACATTTCCCAGTGAAGTAAGTAATAATGACACCTTTCTAATGTCTTCACTTTAATAGGCTTGCTGTTTTGGACCACTTCCCTATCTGTAGTATGTTAAAAATATTAAACACATATATGATTGTTTTCAGAGTTTTAGAACTATAACAAAAGGACCCCCCAATTATCAGGGCTTAAAAATAAAGGAAATACGATTGACCTTAAAATGTGTGTGTGTGTGTGTTTGTGTGTTTGTGTGTGTATGAGTGTGTGTATATGTGTGCATACACGTGAGCATGTTTGTGTATGTGCAAGTGCATACATGCATTTGGGTACATGTACACCTTGTGTAAGTGGAGGCCAGAGATAATGCTCTGGTGTTACTCTTGAAGAGCTAGCTTTCCACCCTGTTTTTGAGACAGTTTGTTTGGGTGTCCCACATTTGTCACAGCCTGATGGCTGGAGGTTACTGCAGATAAGCTCTTCTCTCTGTCTTCCCAGTGGTGGGATTACAAGTGTGACCTCTGAGTGAGGCTTTTGATGTGAGTCCTGGGGCTTGAACTCAGGTCTTCATGCTTCTGTGGCAAGTGCTTTACCAGCTGCATGATCTGCCCCATCCTTGACCTTAAACTTTTAATTTTCATTCATTCAGCCTTTGTAGCAGAGTCTGGTCCAGACCGTCACTCTTTTTTAAGATGGAAGGTTCCAGAACACGGGCTTTAGAGTAACCCAATTAGTTGGATATCCACATAAATGGATAGATACACAGATAGACAGGCATGTAGATAGACATGCACACAGACATGTACATAAGTGGACATGCACACAAATAGATGTGCATGTAGAAGAGGTTTGCTTTAGGATGGAGATGATGAAAATAAGTCTTCAGAGGTTAGGGTTTCTCATCTAATTTTGTGCCCATATTGGAACCCAGACGCAGGTACTAACAGCCAAAAAAATCCAAATAGTCTAGTTGCTTTCAGGAGACCTAGGAAGTGGCTACACCTGCTCTCACTCTTGTTTCTCAAGCAATGTTCTGTATTTACTTGGCTTTCCATGTTGCAGTGGATGAATAGGTCTCTGTGATGTTGTTTACCACATAGAGGAGCTGGGGTTCCTGTGGAACCCAGACTTGAGTCTCCAAGTGACAGTATTGGAGAGGTGAGAGCACAGGGCTAGTGTTCTAACTTGTCTTTTGACTGTGAGAACTCCCAGTCCTGAGTTCAATTCCCAGCAACTACACGGTGGCTCACAACCATCTGTAATGGGATCCGATGCACTCTTCTGGTGTGTACTACAGTGTACTCATATAGATAAAAATAAATAAATCTTTAAAAAAAGAAAGCAATTTGAATAAACCACGAGGAGAAAGCCAGCAAGTAGCATTCCTTTACGGCTTCTGCTTCCAGGTTCCTGCCTTTGAGTTCTTGCTCTGACCTCCCTTAGTGATGGAGTGTGATGTGGGCATGTGGGCTAAAATAAACGTTTTCCTTCTAAAGTTGCTTTTGGTTTAATCCTAGCAATAGAAACCCCACCTTAGATTCTTACTTTATTATTCTAGGCCTGTAAGCTGAACTTTGCCAGGCCCTGCTTCCTTACCATTAAACAGTGTTTCCAAGCAGTAGATGTCCAAATATTTACTGTTGCAATTATTTCAATAAGCGAATGAAGTCATAAAATATTGCAAGCAGTTAACAAACAATTGATTTATTTATCTATATGAAATATTGATTGAGGCCTTCCATGTCCTAGGCACTATTCTATATCTCCCCGGGAAAAGAATAGTCTAACAGGGCGAGCAGAGCTGCCTGAGGCTGCATTATTCTTGCTGTCTTCTTGATTTTATGTTCTTTTCACATATAATTAGGAAGCAAGTAGGTAAATAAAAACTCATTTTAAACCCATTTGAAATGTAAGCAAATTGCTTTTATTGAACTGAACTTAAGGCAGACTCAATTAATCAACTTTAAATTATGGGTAAAAAAGTCAATATAAAATTTCTATCTTTGTTTGCATTCAAGAGTTACTACTCTGAAGTGGTACTCAGCATGTGCAGACAGTTAACTAGAACATTTTTGAAATTAATTTTTACAACTCATATGTATCAGGAAATTTGTTTCTATAGTCTTTTTCTTTCTTTTGAAATTAATATGCTAAGGGATATATTTAATGTTCCATGGAAATATTGACTTTATGCAAAAGAAATAGGCAAAACTAATTTGCATATATTAGTTTGTATGTGTTGCCCATCTCATTAAACAGGAATGTATTTCCTTGGGATTGCATGATACTTCTTGATTAAGTGGTGTAATGAAAAGATGCAGTTATCTTTTTCAAATTTAGATTACAGGCATCAAATTCAGTTAACTTATGGCAGTCCATTCATTTAGGGTTAAGCATTTTTTTGCAGTCATTGATTTTGCAGTCAGAATGATAGTTTCCATACATGTTGACCAAAGTCCATGGATCAGGAGAGGCAAGTGGGCTTCAGATTCTAGAGGGAACTCAGATGAGATCAGCATGTCCAGAGGACCTGATCTCCAGAGAGTTGTCTACAAAAAAGCTGCAGACGAGGAAAGTTGGCCCCAAGGCTGTCACTAATGTGCATGTCTTTGAAGGGGAAGGAGGAGTGGACACCCTGGTGAGATGGGGGCCTGGTCTGGTGAAAGTAACCCAAGTCCCCCAGAGCCATGATGTGAAATGATATGGAGGTTCTGATGGCCTGGGAAATCTGCTTTGAAGCCTGTGTGGCTTCAGCAGAGCATGAAGTTTGGCTCCTTCAGTTGACGTGACTGGTGAATTGGGGACTTTGTGTGTAAGAGGTCAGCATGCAGCCAGCAGCAGGTTTTGGAAGTTTGGTCAGGAAGAAAGACCATTATCTTCACTTTGTACTGAGAGTACTGGAGACTCAGAGGGCGAGGGAGAGCCAGATTTATTTAGGGTCTCAAGAAGCCAGGGGTCAGCCTAGACAAAAGGCAAAAATGGCCGGTGTGCTGATTTGGTACAAAACAAGGGTATTTATATTTCTCATTGCAATTCTCTGCCCCCCCCCCCCCGCAATCCCCCCTACCCCCACCCAGGACTGGCTCATTGACCGAGTTCTTCAGGGAGGTATAATCTCTGCTTTCTCTCCAACTTTCCCATCCTGTTGGTTCAGGATACACAAGCTTATCTAATGAATATCCCGGGGCTCGGGATTCTCTCATTTGCTAATACTTGTGCTCACACACTCTGATTGCCTCTGACTTTTCAACCCTAAGAGGAACTCAGAGCACACAGACAAGGATGCAGGAGCATAGACAGGTACATAGAGCCTCCTGCTTATGTGTGATTCTCTAATGAGCTCTAAATGCACCTCATAATGAAAACAGGACACAATGATCTATCTATCTATCTATCTATCTATCTATCTATCTATCTATTTATTTATTTACAAGAGTAAGAAAGACACGGCATATCTTCCACATGACTCTTGGGTGCCGCTCAGTAGATAACCTAGTGAGGAATTTTATAGGGTAGCAGAATTACCAACAGAGTGGAAAAGGCTGGCTGAACTGTTTGATGTATCTGATGACCTGCATTTCTCACCCTGACCCTTTGTAAGGCTGGAAACTGCTTTACAGTGTTACACATCTTCTCTTGGCTGAGCAGGCCTTCTGTGGAGCCAGGAGATGAGGTTTGAGCTTTGTCAGGCTGCTTGGAGGGCTCTGGTCATAACTGCTGTCCTCACCGGAGCAGGCTCATTCAGGACAGGCCCCAGGCCCAGACTCCTGAGCAAAGGTTTGATTGAAAGGTTTAAACTTGTCACTCAAACCATGCTGAGTGTTGCTGCTCTGCCTGGGGTACCTGAAGCCATAAACCAACAGCATCAGCATCCCCTAGGGAGAGATAGAGGAAAATTTTTCCTCTTAGGGCACCAAAGCCACATGTTTAGGACATTGTTTAAAAGGGAGAGAGGTGTTAGGGAGAGGGAATCAGAATGAAACAGTCCCATGTCTCTGGAGTAGCTACTCTGTCCAGCCCATGCAGAGAATGATCGTTACTGCTCGACGGCACTCCCTGTGATGAGGATTTTGTTCAGTTCTACCCATAGAAGTTTATCCTCTCAGACTGCGCAGTGTCTCTCCAGGTGGGACAAATGTGGTATTTTAGTGCCACATGGCCCAATTTAAATGCTTTTAACTCTACATCATTTCTCCCTCTTCTGGTCTCTGTTGAGCACTCTAGCTGTGGCTCACACATCTGTCATATTATCTTTAGAATTATGAAATCTACTCTTGGGCTTCTTATCTTCCCTCACAAATGACAACTGGTATAGACTTGGATCACGACTTAATTTATCTCTCTCATTACTACACACAGACCTCTGTCATTGCTAGGGATGGGGGCTGGTTGTGTACAATGCTAAATCTAAAATGCTGGATGTAAATCCAGGACTCCGACTCCCCCTGTCTATGAGGGACACTGGGGTGGTGGCCTGGCACCAGTGAAGCAGATTTTCAACATCATCAGTTCCCAGCATCTTTCACCTGTTTGCTCTGCATTCTTTGTTACCCCCAGGTTTGCAAAATGACCTCTGTCCTTCTGTCATTACACCCACCTCCCATATAGTGAGAAGGACATATAGCCTGTGTTCCTTTACCCAAGATGTTTGGGGCTAAAGGTATTTCAGATTTAGTTTGTTTTAAATTTTGGAATATGTGTATATTTTGATAATTTAGGTCTTTGCATTTGCTCTCTCTCTCTCTCTCTCTCTCTCTCTCTCTCTCTCTCTCTCTCTGTGTGTGTGTGTGTGTGTGTGTGTGAAGGCCATAGAGTCCATGTTGAGTGTCTTCCACTATCTTTCAACCTTATTTTTAAATTGCATTTATGTATGTATATATATATATATATATATATATATATATATATATATATATATGTATATGTATACACACACACACACACACACACACACACCAATGTTCTATGTAAATGTATGCATTGTGTGTGTGTGTGTGTGTATGTAAATGTCAGTGGACAGCTTGTAGGAGTTGGATCTCTCTTCCTACCATGTAGGAGTCCTGAAGATCAAACTCAAGTTGTTAGTCTTGGTAGCAAACATCTCTAACAAATGAGCCATTTTGTCAGCCATCCATCTGCTCTTTCTAGACAGAGCTCTTCACTGAACCCAGAGTTCACTAATCGACTAGATTGGTTGGCCAGTGAGCTCTGCCCTGAGAATCCACCTGTCTTTGCCTCTGTAGCACAGATTATAGAAGTGTGTGACCACACCTAGCGTTTATATGGCACTGCATATCTGAATTCAGGTTCTAATATTTCAGAGTCAGGCCCTTTACTAACTGAGCCAACTGCTCTGTCAAATTTTCAATAACGTCTTTACATCCTAGAGTAGGGACTAAACAAAATAAAAATCAAACCAAGCCAAACTGTACTGTGAGTAATAGATATAGACCCTGGCCTTGTTTGGGGGGAAATTTTGAGGAGCCTGCTGTTGTCATATAGGCCTGAAACACATAGCATTTTATTACTGTTTGTGGGTGTGCATGTGTCTGTATGCACGGGTAATCTGGAGGTATTCAGAAAAGATATATTGCAGTCATAGAGGCCTGGGGGGTTGTTCTTTCAATCAGAATAATGACTACATTGTTTTAAGTCTGTGCTTGATCTGTGACCTGTCATATAGGTCTGGTGCGAAATTTTATACTCATGTTACATCAGCTTATAGTTTAAAAAGCACTACGTATTCAACATTTATTAGAACATTGGCTTTGTTTGAAGGTCATAAAGAGGAGGTTTTTGGCAGAAGTGTGGCACAGGACCATCCTCCACGACAGGCCCCCCTCAGCTGCAGGAAGGAAGAATTCACTGTTGTTACTGCTTTATTCGTTTTTATGATTTATATATGTTTACAGTATGTGCATGGAGGCACATGTATATTTGGGTACATTTACATATGTATGTGTATGTTTACATGTGTGTGGATGGCAAAGGTTTGTGTAGAGTATGTTCTTGGGTTGTTCTCCACATTATACTTTGAGTCATGGTCACTTATTTGAATTCAGAGCTGGCTTCTTTGTCTAAACTAGCTAGTCATATTATCTAGGGATCATTATAATCTCTACCTTCTAAGCCCTGGGTTGCAGGTGTGATGACATACGCACTTTGTTTCTATGCTGAGTATCTGACCTGGGGACCTCACAGTCATTGCAGCAAGTGCTTTACCCACCACCAACTTCCTAACTCCTTTATAAGATTTCTTTTTAAAAGGAAATATTGCTGACTGCAACAAAGATACATTTGTCTTGGTAAGGAAGGAAGGAAAACACCACATGGGCTTCTAGCATTGTATAGCATACTCCCACACATAAATGACTCAAACAAGCACGTGCAGCTTGAACAACAAGCTTTGCTGTTGTTATACACAGGCAGTATCGAGGGCTGACTGTGTCCTGGCTAGTCATGACAGTGACAGACAGAGACCTTGTGGACACTTCTAGGCACCTCGTTCTGTAACGACAAACACCAACATGCAAAGGCCTTTCTTGCCAACTTTGTATCCAGGGACTAAAAGGCTGTCTGTGCCAAGAGTGGTTAGGAATGAATGGAGCTTTCTCCCACTGCCTCCCTCCCTCCAAATAAAAATGCAAGCAACACAGCCAGATAAAATATATTAAGTCAGAAAAACATGTGAGTCAAAAAGAAAGTAATGTGAAAAGCTATGGTATGAGCCAGCACTGAAGCTTTTACAAATATGTACTGTCAGGGCCTTTACAGGCTGGGGAGTAAGATGCAAGTGAAATTCTCTAGCAGTTATCAGGTAGGGGAAAGGATCCAGCTTACTGTCTATAGCTCAAAGACAAGTCACTCAGGAGATAGTGCATTCTTCTCAAGCCTGAGATGTTTTGTAGGGAGGAGAGAAAGCCTGTTCATAGTCAGAATATCTAAGGACAGCTTCAGATATGAGAAGTTTGGATTACAGGAATCCAAGAAAAATGGAGCAAATTCATAGAGGTCTGAAGGGGCTCATAGGGCCAGGAACACTTACAGGATGGGGCATAAATGATGTAACAAAAATATAATAATATTAATTATTATTAATTAAGTTAACCAAACAATAAGTTATTAATAAATAATAAATTTTAAAATGAATTATTATTGTTGTTGTTATTAATTATTTACCCTGACACAGGTTAAAGTTATTTGGGAAGAGGACCTCAGCTGAAAAACTTGCCTATTGGCCATGCAAATGTATTGGGCATTTTCTTGATTAATGATTGATGTATAAGGGCCCAGACCATTTTGAGCAGTGCCATTCCTAAGCTGATGGTCCTGAGTGTATAAGAAAGCAAACTGAAAAAGCCATGAGGAGCAAGCCAGTAAGCAGTGTTCCTCTATGGCCTCTCCTTCAGTCCTGCCTCCAGGTTCTTGCCTTCAGTTCCCACTCATGATGGACTATGAATCTATGAAGTGAAATTAACCCCGTCATCCTCAAGTTACTTTTGGCCCTGGTATTTATTACTATAGCACAATTTTTTTAATTTCATATATTTCTCTAACATCTTTTATTCATTTCAAAGTAAAATACAGCTGTGCCTGGTGCCATACACTTATAAACTCAGCATTTGGAAAGTGATATCCAGGGACTATCAAAAGTGAGATCCTGTTTCAAATAACCAAAACCAACCAACCAACCAACCAACCAACCAACCAACCAACATCAAAAATGCTCCAAAACAAAAATGTGGGAGGGATACATTTTGCTTCCTTTGTCAAATGGTGGCAAATCCTCTGTCCATGTGTGCATACACTGGCTTTCATTTTGTTGGCACAGCTTCCTAGCACTTGTACCTAGTGGAGCTAGGGAAGCCCTACTGCTTGTCAGGGAGTGGACAATCCTGGAGGTCTTTGGATCGTCCCATTCCTCATGTAATCATTTGGTTGTTGTCTTTATCATGAGTCTGCCTATGTGTATCCGTCCATGTGGGTGGCTATGACAAATATCATAGGAGTGGCTCCTAACTGACACAAATGTATTTTGCATGGTTCTGGATGCCAAGAAGCCAGTAGTCATGTATTGGCAGCCGTAGTGTATGCTGTAGGCCATCTTTCTGGTTTTGAGACTACTGTCATTTTTTTCTCTTCTTCTGTGTTCTTATGTGGTGGAAAGGAAAAGCACACTTACTCATCCCATTCATAAGGAATCTTGTCTTATGACATAACCATACCCCAGACTACCTACTCCTTTTTTTTATTAGCTATTTTCTTCATTTATATTTCAAATACTATCCCAAAAGTCCCCTATACCCTCCCCCCTGCTCCCCTACCCACCCACTCCCACTTCTTGGCCCTGGCATTCCCCTGTACTGGGGCATATAAAGTTTGCTAGACCAAGGGGACTCTCTTCCCAATAATGGCTGACTAGGCCATCTTCTAATACATATGCAGCTAGAGACACGAGCTCTGGGGGGTCTGATTAATTTATATTGTTGTTCCACCTATAGGGTTGCAGACCCCTTCGGCTCTTGGGTACTCTCTCTAGCTCCTACCTTGGGGATCCTGAGTTCCATCCTAGATATGACTGTGAGCATCCACTTCTGTATTTGCCAGGCACTGACAAAGCCTCACAGGAGACAGCTATATCAGGGTCCTTTCAGGAAAATCTTGCTGGTGTATGCAGTAGTGTCTGCGTTTGGTGGCTGATTATGGGATGGACCCCTGGGTGCCATTATCTGGGAACATATCTGGGTGCTACAAGCTTGGAAAGAGTTGGGTGACAAGTCACGGGAGGAAATTGGAAAGTTCAGAGTTGGCTAATCATCGGGATGTTATCAGGTAGAGGAAGTGACATGGTTGGAATCATTGTTTCTAGAGATTACTAGGCATCCCATATAATAATGATGGCTTCATATGGAATAGAAATAGCATGTTGGTTGCAAGAATTAAAGAAAGTATATTTATTGTCTAAAGCCCCAGTGTCCATGTTTTTCATGTGGCAGTGTGGAAATTTACACACTGGTTTTAACTTCAGTCTTGAACTTTTTTGACTCTGTAGACGTGACATGGATACAAGATAGAAAGCATGTTGCTTCAGACCTTTAATCATGGCAAATCAGAATTCTCAGCAGTGAGCTCCAGCACTCCAAAGGAATGTGTGTACACACCAATTGATCAGGTTCAAGCCTTGGGACGGGTGTACAGTGCTGGCAAATGCACCAATTGGGAGAACTTGTCTGTCTTCTTGGTCATAGTGATACTTGCTGCCTGTCTCATATGAAGCAGGATCTGACTGGGGCTGAAAAACCAATTACAGCAGCGTGGTCACTGAATAAGTTACCTGGAGTTCTGGCTGAACTGGCCCATAGACTTGAATCCTGGGGACCAGGGACCTGAGTTCAGTGTGTTTGCTCTTTGGTT
This sequence comes from Mus minutoides, assembly GCA_902729485.2. Taxonomy (NCBI): domain Eukaryota; kingdom Metazoa; phylum Chordata; class Mammalia; order Rodentia; family Muridae; genus Mus; species Mus minutoides. Next base: position 570,632 of record LR750234.1, on the reverse strand, counting down.
CAAACCACACACTGTAGGAACACAGGGGAAGTTTGGAGCTGTGAACTGCTCTTGGTAGTACTGATGTGGTAGGTCACTGCAGTTTTTACAAACTGGGGTCTTGGGATGCAGTTCCCAGTTGGTAGAGTGCTGGTTGGCACAAAGCCTTGGTGCAGTCTCTAATATCACCGAGACTGTGTGGTGATATGTTCAATTCAAGGACATCCTCAGCTACTTAGTGTGTTTGAGGCCAGCTTGAGATAAGAGAGACTGTCTAAAAAATAAAACAAAACAAAAAACATAAAACAAAACAAACCCCAAACCAAAACAAACCCCAAACCAAAAACTAACCAACCAACCAACCAACCAAACAAACAAACAAACAAACAAATATCCCAAATTTAAATTAAAAATGAATGTGCATATGCATTCACAGAGCAGAGCAGGTGGCCTGGCAGTTACTAACAGCCTTAGAATGTCCCTGGGCTTCCATCTTGTGTGGTCAGCTTTTATATGATGGATGTGAACATATACTGACAGTGGAGGAACACCTAGCATTGTACAGGGACTCAGTGAATACTCTCCTCTTTCCTCTTCCTTCTCTCTGCCAAAAGCAATTATTTTTAAATGATACTTATACAAAAAAAGAAAACCCTTTGCACAGTGCTTAGCATGAACATTATCTCAATTAATCTTTACAGTAATCCTGTGAATTATTAATTTCCCTCAGTTTATCCCCACAGAAGCTTAGAAGTTTCAGTCATTTGCTTGAAGTCACCAAGCAGCTAAGAGGAGAATGAAAGATTTAATATAGGGCTGCTGACCAGTAATTGCATATAATTATGACTGTATTCTGAAGATGAATGCTATAAGCAGGCTTAGGTTAATCTTTATTTCCAGTGCTATTTGGGTATGTGGAGTGGGATGGGAATGTAAGAAACTGTGAATGTGAAATTTTAATCCTTTAAAAGAAAACTGTACTATTATTGCAGAATAAATTACTTTGCTTAAAATACAAGGTAATAATTATAACAGTTACTTAATAATAAACCATGATTGGCATGAAAGGAGGACCCTTGTAGTCTCTTAGATGAGTTGAAACATATTTAGACATAGATTACCTTCGAGACAGGACAAACCCTATACAAAGAACGAGTAATTTTTTTTAAAGATTTATTTATTTATTATATGTAAGTACACTGTAGCTGTTCTCATATACCCCAGAAGAGGGCATTTGATCTCATTACAGATGGTTGTGAGCCACCATGTGGGTGCTGGGATTTGAACTCAGGACCTTCAGAAGAGCAGTCATTGCTCTTAACTGCTGAGCCATCTCTCCAGCCCAAGAACAAGTAATTAAGCCGTGTACTAGGCATACAGGAAAGAGGTCTGACCTGAAGGTGAGGAATAGTTTAAATGGATGAGTTATCCTCTCTCTCTCTCTCTCTCTCTCTCTCTCTCACACACACACACACACACACACACACACACACACACACACATGTGTATGTGCACACATGCACATGCCTGCACAGGTTCCCATGCACATGTATGTATGCATGTGTATAAGCCAGGAGTGAATATTAAGCATCTCCTCAGTGGCTATTCACCTCAATTTTTGAGACAAGGTCTCTCCCTGAACGTCAAGTTCTCAAATTCTGTTAGACAGTGTTGAGTTTGGGTCTTTTGCTGTGTATTGTAATGCTAAGTGCAGAACCCCAAGATCTTTTCCCTGGAGGCTAGAGGGTCTGAATGTAGACCTAAGTGATACTTTGAGACCTTGCCCCAAGTTATTTCTGATTGGTAAATAAAGATGCCTACAGCCTATAACTAGGTAGAATTTACATAGGCAGGGTTTAGGTTCCCAGGCTTGGGGGTAGTGGTGGTCAGAGAGGACCATGAGGAGAAGAGGAGAAGGCAAAGGAGGAAGAGGAAGATACCATGGGTTAGGGGTCAAAAAAGTATGGCCCCAAGGGCTGGCCAATTGGAGTTAGGAGCATCCCAGATGAAATATAGTAAGTAGTAATTCAGAGTTATTGATAGGATATAGACTTTAATAGCATGGAGAGTAGATGTCTGCCCAGCTCTAGTGCTGATTATGGCTTATTGTAAATATAAAGGTTGTGTGTGTGTCTTTTATCCAGGAACCAAGTAGTCAAAGGCAGGGTAGAAACCCTGGATTAGAATTAAAAATTTCTGGCTGGTGAGCCTCCTATCTCTGCTTGCCTAGCTATAGGATTATAAATGTTCACTGATGAACGTGGCTTTGTACATAGATCTGGGCATCTGAGCTCAGAGCCTTATGCTTGTGTCCCAAGCACTTTACCCACTGAGCCCTCTCCCAGACGGGTACTCCTTAAGATGGCTTTTGATATTTGGAGCTAAGCAGGATGGTTGCTGGCTGAGAGACTGGGATAACAATGAAGAGAAACTTCAACTTACAGTTGGAGACATGGACAGAAAGGGCTGGAAAGGGCTTCCTCCCCAGCTTCACAGAGAGCAAAGCCGGGCAAACAGTGAGCTGACTATTCATGAGGTTACCAGAGGAGTGTGACAATTCTGGCTCAAGTATAATAAGACAGGTCTCAGCATTAGCTTGCCCCCTGCTCCTTGGCAACCTCACAGGATTACAGAATTCTCTCGGTTTAGAGAGAGATGCTGTCTCAAAAATTGAGGTGAATAGCTGCTTAATATTTACCTCTGGCTTGTACACATGTATACATTTATGTGTGTGAGGACCTGTGCAGGCGTGTGCACATGTGTGTGCACACACATAATATAAACTTACAATTGTTTGCGTCTATCTAAATGTCACACTACAGCAAACACAATCTCTAGGCATATCTGCACTCAGGAACCCCACGTGTAGGTAGAGAATGCATGAAGAAGCATGAGTTTGGGTCTTGGACTTGTGAGTTTTGATCCTAACTTCAACACCTTGTGTTCTGTCCTTGTGCTCATAGCTTGCTCCCTGTCCTGGGGACTGGTGCCTCCATCAGGGTTCAGAGATAAGCTTTTGGGAAAGTGAGTCTCATGATAGCATCTGGGAGATCAATGACACTATACATGGTTAATTTATCCTTTTCTAGATTGAGGAATATTGTATCTCACAGCAAGGAACAGGAGAGTGATGCCTGTGGCCATGGCAGTGTGTTAGCCTGGCCTCCAAGCACTCAGCGTGGTCCACACAAAGTCAGCCCCAAGAAGCCTGCCAGGACCCTGCAGTCAGCCATTTAATCTGCAGGGTGGTAGGCAGTATTTTCTCTTCCATGTTCATTCTTTTTATAGCTTATGACACATTCAGCAATTAAGATTCTGAAAAAATATGAATTTTTAAGTGTGCTAGTATTGCTGATTTGGGGTTTATGCTGTAAAAGCTTCCAGATAAGGTTAAGCTTTATTTGGCAGTGTTCATCTCTTTAAATAGAAGCCACAGCACACACCACTTCTTGTCAATCAGCACACAGGATCCAATCTACTGGATTTCATCACAGTAGCCATCTCGTGTGCAATTTATTACTGAGTTGCTTAGAAATTTTTTTCTACTTCTTCCCTGACACACCTGTGTGAAAGAGAGAAATATCTATGACTGCTATAAAATTGATTGATAAACATATTTGAGTAAAAATATGAGTTTCCAAAATAGTTTCCTTCTCTTTTTTATTCCCCGAAATACAACTCAGCTGTGTTACCAGATGACAATTTACCTTGTATTTGGGATTAGACTAAATGTGAGGACTGTCAGCTATCCTTTACAGGGATATAAGAACCTAAAGTTTGGTTAGCTTCTGGGACATGTTTATGCTATAAAACATACATTAAGAAGGAAAAGGACTACATAAAGACTGATCTTAACCTTTTTGGACACTGGCAGTTGCTGAAAGAAGCAGAGGCTACATAGCCAGTTTACCTTAAAGATGAGCGTAGTGTTCTTAGTCCTCTAGGACTAAGACTATATTTCTCTCTATATATTATAATAACTACTATTTCCAGGAACCATATTCTGCCTGAGAGCATAGCAACAGAATAAGGGAGGGATCTATGCATTAGGCAACCTGGAAAGCATTTAACAGCACTCCAGTTGGTTCTCCAGTATTAATAAAACAGAACAAAGTCTGAGGATGAGTTCAGGAGAATTGCTTCTCAAACTGGCAAACTGCACTGTGAAGAAGTAATTATAGGCCTCCTACCCGATTTAACACATTTCACAAGAAATGTTAAATGAAGCATCTCCCTCCTTCCAAACATGTTCTCTCTTCTTGGGTATTTTTTTCCTACAGAAAAGCACAGAGAGAAAGACAACAGGCACCCACCTCCCCCTTCCTGAACTTAATAAATACTTGTGTTAAGGCCTTTCTGCTTCAGATTGTTTTTAAAACAAAAGGGATAAAATATCCCAGATAACCGGACTGTTTGCTCTCCCTCCTTCCTCTGGAGAAGTCTCTGTGGTAAACTTGGTGTGTTTCCTGTCTCCAAGTACATAATCCTTAAACTGATCTGCGTCTTTTAAGGGATCCATCCTTCTTAGAGATGATCTTACTGCCTCATGGTAAGGGCTATAAAGCAAACCAGAGGTTAGGCTGCCACAGCCTGACTGAATGGTAATTATTTCCTCGTACATGGACTATAAACTCTGCCCAGTCCCTAGATATAGTCAAGCTGTGTTAATTTTCAATTATGCATTTTATAGTATGACAGAGACAATTACACTAATTTATAGCTTTTCCTGAGGTTTTTAATATTTTAAGTCAAAAGTCACAGATCATTTCCAGGGACATAGCTTAAGCTGGTTAATTAGGAACTTTCCCTAGAAGTATTCCTAAAGGAGGAAGAATCAAAGCTATGGAGACTTGGTAGCTTGTCTCCTTGCAAGCAGTGATATGAGAATGGGAAAAACCAGCAACTGAATCACTTATGGACCTAACCAAGCCATGACCATATGTTTTGCTCTGTTGCTGGCTTGAATGAATATTCTTCAAAGGAGTCTTTGGAAAATGGAAGGTCTTTACTCTGAGTTACTACAGGCTATCCCTGAGATTTTATGGACCTACACCTATGCTAAACATTCTAAATACATAAGTAACCTGAAGACTCCTCCATGCAAAAGCCCTCCAGATTGCTACTTCAGAATATTACAAGTTAGGTTGAGCTTTGAAACTACAAGGTTCCCTTTTTTTTTTTCAACTTTTATTAGATATGTTCTTCATTTACATTTCAAGTGTTATCCAGAAAGTTCCCTATATCCTCCCCCCTCCCGGCCCTGCTACCCTACCCACCCGCTCCCACCCCCTGGCCCCCTTTTGAGAGCTCCAAGGCGCCATCAGAAAGCTGTGCTTTGAGCATCCAGCCCTCCTGGTCTCCTTTCTCCTTCATGAGTTCAGCAGGTGATTCCCAGCTACTAGGTCACTTGAGCTTTCCTTGCTGTAGAACACACATGCATGTATGTGCACACATGCATGCAGGCACACACACACACACACACACACACACACACACACACACACACATGTTCAGGAGTAGTTGACCAACACAAAACATAGACTCCATGCTTTAAGGGGGTGGTGATTATTATTTGTAGGGTTTGGTTTGTTTGTTTGTTTGTTTTTAGTGGGTTCTGGAGATGGAGTGCAGATCTCCACATCTTCAAGGCAAGTGTTTTACTAACTGAGCCATCCATCTCTCCAGCCCCTGTTTGCTGCTTACTTGTCTGCTCTCATCTTACCAGCCTGAGCCCCTTGAAAGCAAGACCTTGCTCCTTATCACTGGATTTAGGACGGTTTAGCTTGACAGGTACAGTTATCTGCCACAAAAATGATCTGTGAGAGAATGACTGTGTATGATGACGGTCACATATCATTCTGTTGTAGTTGTCTTAGTTTATCCAAGTATACACTATGGTGTTTCTACAAGAATAAAATCATCCTGTAAGGCATTTCTGGATTGTATCCCTTGATAAGGGACCCATGATTATACAAGTACACATTTCTTATATAAGAATGATTAATAACATCAAGATTCTTTAATGAGAAGAAGCTTAACTACTCTTCCAGAGACTTAAAGATGAAATTAACTTCTTTCCTTAAAAAATGTACCTACTTATATACAAACTTTTAACTAAAACACAAGCCAGCATCTCAATGAATTCAGCCCTCACTCTGTTTCCTTAACTTGCTACCAGTACCTCAAAAATGTTGAAAATAGGGCCAAGCAGATGGCTTAGTCAGTAAAGTGAGGTGCAACCATGAAGCCTGAGTTTGGATTCTTGTCACCCATGTGAAAATCTGGGAGTGGAGGCATGTGCCCAAAGTCCTAACATTGGGAAGGTTGATTCAAGAAGGTGCCTGGGAATTACTGACCAGTCCATCTAATCAAATTGATGAGCTCCGTGTTCAGTGAGAGACCCTGTAACAAAACATAAGGTACAGAGTTATTAAAGAAGACATTCTATGTTGACCTCCAGTCTTTACATGCAAGTACACACACATACATGTGTATTCAGATACATTTTAGAAAGAAGAATGATAACAAAAATATAGACAAGCATAAATGTGATAGCACTTACCTTCCCCACTGCCTAGTCAGTGTTTCTCTCACATTTTTAATTCCCCTGCCTCAGGGTCCTAAGTGCTAGAATTACAGGCATGCAAACAGCATTTAAGGTTAGCTTTAAATTTATTCTTATACTTTCATTTGCTTTTCCCTGTGGGATGGAGATGACTAGGCATAGATGAAGAAACAAGCTCAGAGCCGCTAAATAACATGTCTGAGTCTGCTTATGTGGTCAGAGAGAGATTAGATGCTATTCATTTGTTTGAGACATCATGAGAATTGAGAGGATCTTGCCTGCCCTGCCACCCAGAGGTACTGCTGGGCCCATTCTTCCTGAGTCTCTATGCTGTCCTTGGTTTAAAAAACTGACAAAGGAGAGATCAGTGAGAGGATATAGAAGATATATTTTATGCATATGTGTACACTGTAGCTGCCTGCAGACACACCAAAAGAGGGCATCTGACCCCTTACAGATGGTTGTGAGCCACCATGTGGTTGCTGGGAATTGAACTCAGGACCTCTGGAAGAGCAGTCAGTGCTTTTAACCCCTGAGCCATCTCTCCGGCCCTAGTTTTAAGATAATTTTGAGATTTATAACATTAGGTTAGTTAAGTTGGTTTTGTTTGTAGGTGCCACCTGAGAGGAAGACCTTAAACGTGGTCAGTGGCAATCTCATTTCTACTAATAGTATCAGTATAGTTATTAATAGGGACTTCTTTTACTCTTAGAAGTGTACTGGGTTTTATGATAATTGCAGAGAACCCCCCAACACACACACACACACACACACACACACACACACACACACACACACACGCCCCTATTATTATTCCTATTCTCTCTCTCTCTCTCTCTCTCTCTGCATGTGTGTGCATGTGTGTGTGTGTGTGTGTGTGTGTGTGTGTGCGTGTGTGTGTGTGTGTGTGTGTGTGCGTGTGTGTGTGTGTGTGTGTGTGTGTAGGCCAGCATTTGACAGCAGATGCCTCCATTGATTGTGCTTCATGTGATTTTTTTGAAACCAGGTGAACCTGGAGCTCATTAGTTTGATGAGGCTGGCTGACAATAAGCTCAAAAGATCCTCCTTATTCTACTCCTCCCAGCACTACTGGGGTTACAGACATACTGCTGTACTCTGGTTTTAGGTGAGTGCAGGGATTTGAACTCATGCTTGTTCAGTAGCCATTAACCTACTGAACTATCTCCCTATTCACTAATCTACCTTTGATCATTGTCTAAGGTAAAAAAAAACTCCACGTGTATTCGATGCATGCTTCTCCCCCCACTTCTGACCTATGGAACAAACATACCATTATTTTACACCAGGCAATGCTAAAGGAAACAAGAGGTAGATAGGTGGCCTGTTGTGTTTTCATTTGGTCCCTGAGTTCACAGAGTTATTCATTTGGACTAAACAGTGTAATTTGCTATTCTTAATTATACAGTGTTTTTGGACATAGAACTACTTGATCTGTCAACCAACCAAGAATTTCCTGGACTCAGCACTAATAATTTCATTGACACTGCTGTTTTCAAGTCCCATTTAACCATTTGGTAGTTTTCTCTTGAGCTACATGCTGGTTTCCTGACTTGGGTTATTTTGGGTCATAGATGAAAATGTCAGTGACCTCATATTAAACATTCCCCTAGGTACTGGTAAGATTTCTCTTGCCTCCCCCTTCCTGTTTCTCATACATCCTTAAGGTTGCAAGTTTTCCTTTTGTAGAGCCATACAGTGATTTTGCTGTGGTTTCACACCCCAGGGAAGACCTTAACCTCAGTACGGCCTACTGCACACTGCTGACATTGGCTCCTGCTGTTTACACTGCCCAGTTAAAATGTTACCTTCAATGCTAACCAGAGGTGCTTCTGGCTGTTTTGTGGACTCTGGCTGGGAAGAGGCACACTTTAAAGCTGATTCCGTGTCTTTCTCCGATTTTAACACCTGCATTCTTCAGCTCCATGGCTGCCTGCACTGCAGTGGCTCAACTGCTCCCTGGGGATTCATTGGTTGACACTGCCTCTTTCCTCTTAGGAAGAAACACTTCCTTGGAGGATGTAGAGGAATGTACACTTTGACAAGAGGGATATGCACAGAGCCAAGCTTTTGTCCTTTACTGCAGGGCGATAACTCTCAGCACTCTGGCAGAATCACTTCAGAGCATGAAACAGCATTCTCCTTAATTTCAATAATTTAGTTGTTAAGTGGCATGGGTTGATGAGTTCATAGACAAAGAATGAAAGCTACAAATAACTCTTTGGTTGTCGTTCTTCGATGTTCTTTTACTTGTGGGGGTCCTATATGATTAGGGTAGAGTGAACCATTTTTATTTGATAAAAAAATGATTTCCTTGTCTGAGTTTATTTGCAACCACTGCACTCTCAGACTTATGCCTTCACTCTCACATGGAGGGGAGGTGCTGGGGCTTAGTTCAAAGTAGTCACTGGCCATTTAGGGAATGGAAGAAAATGAAGAGACTGTTATTCAGCACTGGGCAGTGTCAACAAAGCAGCATCAAGATTAGGTTAGAATAGTGTGTGTGTGTGTGTGTATGTGTGTATGTGTGTATGTGTGTGTGTATGTGTGTGTGTATGTGTAGTAGTAGTACTACTACTACTACTAGTAGTAGTGGTGGTAGTAGTGGTGGTGGTGGCAGTGGCAGTGGTGGTAGTAGCATTATAGGTCATATTAATTTTGTGTTTGATATTATTGACTTATAGTGCTTCAAAGTAAAGATTCTGATCCCATACTGCCCATATTGGAAGTCCAGCTTCATCAGTTAGAGATTATAGGACCCTGGAAAAATTTCTTAGTATTTTCAGCCTCCATACATATGGGATTTCTTCTTCTTCTTCTTCTTCTTCTTCTTCTTCTTCTTCTTCTTCTTCTTCTTCTTCTTCTTCTTCTTCTTCTTCTTCTTCTTCTTCTTCTTCTTCTTCTTCTTCTCCCCCTTTTCCTCCTCCTCCTCTTTTTCATCTTCTCCTTCTTTCTCTTCCTCCTCTTTCTCTTCCCCCTCACTCTTCTCCCCCTCCTCCACATCCTCCTCATCCTCCTCCTTGTTCTCCTCTACTGTCATTTATTTATAACAAATTGTCTCATTCCATAAGACACAGGATATTTTCAGTATTGTCCATATTCTTCTGTAAGAATTTGTATACAGCTTAGAATAATAGATCCTCTACTGTTGAACATTCTTAACTTCTGAGGAATTGTTTTCTCAACATGATAAGGGGAAGGGAGCAGTTGGGGGGAGCACTGCTTTAATGTTTTAAGGATACCAGGGTAATTGGAATTCTCTTGGGCTCCTTATGTAAAGCTGAGATGGCTTTAGCTCCTTATTTAGTTGTAGAAAAGGAGGCANTTAGAATAATAGATCCTCTACTGTTGAACATTCTTAACTTCTGAGGAATTGTTTTCTCAACATGATAAGGGGAAGGGAGCAGTTGGGGGGAGCACTGCTTTAATGTTTTAAGGATACCAGGGTAATTGGAATTCTCTTGGGCTCCTTATGTAAAGCTGAGATGGCTTTAGCTCCTTATTTAGTTGTAGAAAAGGAGGCAATGTGGAGGGTCACAAGAGTTCTTACAAACTGAAAGAATTCTTAGTAAAATTTCTTTTTTGGAAACCCAACTGAAAGACTTCTACTAATTTCTCATTAATCAGTAACATTTTTAATGGATATTGGGAAAGGTAATTTTTCTCCAGGAATTTTGATCTTCTCAAAAATATGAATGTTCTATCACTCAAAGGGAGTGTGTAGGTCTGAACAGGAATGGCCCCATAGACTTATGTGATTGAATGTTAACCCATAGGGAGTGGCACTGTTAAGAGGTATGGCCTTGTTGGAGTAGGTATGGGATTGTTGAAGAAAGTGTGTGACTGTGGAAGCGAGCTTTGGGGTTGTATATGCTCAAACTGCACTCAGTGTGACACACAGTCCCCTTCTGCTGGCTGCAAATCAAGATGTAGAACTCTCAGCTCTTCCTCCAGTACTATGTCTGCCTGCATGCTGTCATGCTTGCTGCCATGACGACAATGGACTAAACCCCTGAAACTGTAAGCCAGCTCTAATTAAATGTTTTTCTTTATAAGAATTGACAAAGTCATGTTGTCTCTTCACAGCAATAGACACCCTGACTAAGACATGGAGAATAGATATCATCATAAAAGCAAATTCTGTTTTTGGTCACAGTGAGACCTCACCTTTCACTCTGAGAGGGCACTCTCTGGGTACCCCTTTCCCTGGGGCATCAAGTCTCTACAGTATTAGGCCAAGCACACATGTAACAGAGGACTGCATTGTCTGGCCTCAGTGGGAGAGGATGTGCCTAAGAATGGCATTTAAGATGACCATTTGAAGTCCCCTCAAAGGGGAACACTAACTTTGAATCCCAGTTAAGTGTGATGTCCATCCCCAAAGAACATTCTTCATTGGTCTTATAATATAAAATATCTCACTCTCAATTGTGGTTAATATTTCTTTCATTTCATATACAATATATTTTTTGAGAGTGGTTTGCTCCTTTTGTATATAAGTGCCTATATAATAGCCTAGATTGTATCACTTGGTCCACAAGCCATGGTTATAGGAAGCACCTAATAAATGGTGCTATTTTCCTCTCTTAAACACAACTCTTCTGTTTCTACCTGAACCTTATAGAATGAATAGTCAGTTGAGTTAGGTAAGTGTTCTGACTTAAAAAGAGGTTGTGCAATATCTTACTTTACTAGGTTGTACGTGGGTTATCTATAAGACAAATTGTGTAAACTACAATTTGGGTTGGGGGACAAACTTGTTTGATAGTGTGACGTCTCCAAATTCTTTTTGATAGTGACTTGGGCTACAACTTGTGGTATCCTAGAGAAAAGAACATTCAACATTTGCCATTGGTGGTACTTTGTTTAGAAACAAAGCCTGGGTCTTCTAGGTTATTTTTCCTACCAGTCTTGTCTCTTAAAGATCTTTAAAATTTCATGTTTGGAGTGTTTTCCTGTTCATTTTTTATTTTATTAAGAAGAAACTATAAGTGAAGCATAACAATGCCATCATTTTTCATTATTGCTAATGGCTTCATGACAGGATGAAGTCTTGTGCAGTATAATGTGGGGGTTTTATGCTTCAATTGTTGGCAGGAAAATCATTTAGAAATATTACCAAACTTTCTCTAGTCAAAGAAAAAGCTTTTGACTTCCACATATATTTTAAAATATAAAATATGGTGCATTTTATTGTGTGAACTCTTCTGTGTGTAATTTTTTGGAGGCAATCCCATATCTCCTATATTTCTGTCTTGACACTGTAATTTACAATCTCTAACCCCAAACTTTAACACAGCCTTTAACATAAGAGTCTAAAAGACAATTGTTTTATATTATCAGGCCTCAATCATACCCTGACTTAAATCTACATATCTTAATTTGTGTGGAATTAAATGTGTTTTGATTGATTGTGTTTATGCTCTTGTGTGTGTTAGTATACAGGTCTATATGGAAGCCAGGGGTAATGTTGATTGTCCTTTCTTGGGAGTCTTCCACCTTTTTTGAGACAGGGTCTCTCATTGATCTGGAACTCTCCAGGTAGGCTAGGATGATTGGCCAGCAAATATCAGTGACCTTATTCGCTCTAACTTCTTCCCACTGAAAGCTGAGGTCAAGAGGGGGTAGTTAGTGCCAAAGCAGAGAAAGAAACAAGGAAAACAAGTATGATTCTTGAGCTATTTTTCCCCCGTGTTTTCAGTTAAAGAAAAATAAACAAACTGCATACAATAAAGACATTGGTACTGCTGTGTTCCCATTAGAGATCCATGAATGAGAAGAAATAACAGAAGTCAGAATTAAAGCATGGTAATTCAAATTATTGTTAGTTGTATATAAACTTGACATTAAATGAAAGCTTTTAGGAAACTAACCATGTCTCTTTAAGGTGTGCTGTAATTCACACAGATATTTACATAGATATGTTTTGTTGGGGTTCTCCATCAGCACAGATAATATTGAAATAATAGATTTTCTCAGCATACAAATGCACCAGAGGGAAAGCAGTCTTTAGGTAAGTGACCCGTATTGACCCCAGGGCACTTTTGTGACATTGTAGGGCTATTTGTAATTATTTTGCAGGTTTGGTAATTTTGTGTGCCATCTTTGCTGCTCCCCAGGTATCCTGGCACAAACTCTCATCACCCTTGTGCACCTGTACAATGGATACCTGTGAGAAAGCTCCTGCAAATCTAGGGTTGGCCTTTTTCTTTCTTTTGTTTTTTATTCTTATTAACGTGATTGTCTTAAGATGGCTGCCAAAATTTCTATAGGCTCAGACTGAGACTAGCTCAGTGAGAATGGAAGAGTTCAAGACCCATATTATGATAATCACTTACTGCAATTTATGTTACATTAACAAGAACCCATGCTGTTATCTAGTCTATAAAATCTTAAGGGCACCACCAACATTTCTAAAAGCCTCAGTGCAGAATAAAACATATATGAATATACTGATATGTGTTTAGGCACATCCTTGCCTTTATGTGCTGGTTTCAATCTCAACTCAATAGTACCAGAATCTTCATTATACTCTCTCTCTCTCTCTCTCTCTCTCTCTGAACTTTAAAAATATTAATTAAAAGAGTCAAATGTTCTAAGGTTGAGTGTTAAGTATGATTCAGTGATTTCTTTTGAAATGCAAGGCATGACATGAGGTCAATCTCCCTAAAAAAATGCAGCGTTGAGGAAGGACCATAATTATACTGTTTCTACTGCAATGGGTAGTTGCTCAATACTCAGTCACTTTCTGGAACACTGCGTTCTGACTCTCATTTGTGCAACTGTTATAGCTCTGTAGAAGTGTATCAGGTGAGTTTGGAGCCAGTTGCTTAAAATCTCTGCCAGATAATCCTAGATACCCACTTAATGGCATATTCCAAGTTCAAGGCTAAATAAATGGCAGATAACAGCTATTCCTGGAAGAATGTTTGTGATCAGGGCTTGAGCAAATATTGGAGAATAGTTGCTTGGTTCAGTGTCTAGTTGCTCGTAAATATATTAACTGAAGTTGTAGCTGTAAACAGGGTCTCTCTGGAAGGGAAGACGGATTACAGAAAAGCCTTTGGTGGGGATCGAGGTCAGCTAGGTAGGTATCAACTAGGACACAGTCAAGACTGAAGACATGAGCAGAGCCATTTCATGGCTTAGAGACATGGAACAAGCACTTTAAGACAAGGACTTAGTTACAATGATCCTTGGAAGGACTGAAAAGCCAAATAGAGGACGATGAGGTCACTCAGGGATTAACAACTGGAACTCCCAATACCACAAAGGCTAGTGGATCAAAGAAGGGATGTTGATACAACTAGAAGACAAGAAGAGAATCTCTACGTCAGCTCCCAGAAGTACCTGGAAGTCTGGCATCTGGGAAACCCAAGCTCATGGAGATAGCATTCCACAGTGAAAATCCAGTGGGTAGAAAGAAGATCGAGAGAGGGATGGAGTTGAACGGAACTCCTGTGATAATGGTATTGATTCATTCATGAGGACACTGACTGAATCTTCTCTTAGACATATCCTGCCTCTTGGTAAATGCTTCGTGGAGCAGTTTCCCGTGCCTGAATTTTACATTCATACCTTAGTACCAGCACTGGTGAGACCGTCTATCGCACAGAGATGAAGGGGGAACCCTAGCTGCTTCCACCTGTCATCTTCCCATATTCCACTGAATATGGCTGGAGTTAGTTGTTAGCTGAATCTGGAAAAGTTAGTTTTTAGATAAAGGGCAGGAAGGGCTCAAAGAGTGAATAGGCACATGACTAGTGCAGAAGCATTGGGTTTAGGAGGCACATGACTAGTGCAGAAGCATGGGTTTAGGAGGCATATGACTAGTGCAGAAGCATGGGTTTAGGAGGCACATGACTAGTGCAGAAGCATGGGTTTAGGAGGCATATGACTAGTGCACAAGCATTGGGTTTAGGAGGCACACGACTAGTGCACAAGCATTGGGTTTAGGAGGCACATGACTAGTGCCCAAGCATTGGGTTTAGGATTAGGACTGAGCAGACTCCAGGCAAGTGTGCACATGGGAGGCAATATAGAGCATCCTGGTGTTAAGCCCTTGTATGTGGTATCCACTGGTGTTTCCAAGGCATAGGTGTGGGTCCTAGCAGTACAGAGGCCTGACTGTATTAGGTGACTACTTATTCTCATTCCAGTTAGAAGGCAAGGGAGATTTTAGAGTGGTGGGCACTTTTTGGAATACAGATATTTCTGTTAACATCCTCTTATCAGAGTCAACCCCCTAATCCATTTTAAGTGACTACATTTTCTAGATGAGCAATAGAAAATTTTACTATGATAAATGTAAAATAAAACTCTCTGAAAAGTAACTCATTTTAATATTTCAATGTCCTGAATGTCTTCATAGGGATGCTTTACCTGAGTTAGTCAGATAAACTCTAAACCATTAGTTAGGGCATCTTCTGGTTCTTGTCCCCTTCCAGATGATCTAGATAGAAAAATTACCACTTGAAACATCTTCCATTTTCATAATGGCCGTCCCTACTGCTGGATCATGGGTACTGTACACATCATAAGGAGAACACTGTATTTTGCATTGTAGAAAACATGAGGTAAGCTGTCTGTAACAGTGATAGCAATACTTTCACTGACAGCCCTCAAGCTTCTGTTAAAATGCAGGTGGCTCTGAGCCCCATCTCCTTGCTCTCCATTCATGATTCAGCATGCCTTAGTGAGCATAGACATTAGAATTTCATAATGGTGCTCAGATGTCGTTGCTACACAAGGAATATACTCACAGGTCACCAAAAAAGCACCTTGGCTAGTCACTATGTTCCAGGCAAGTATTCTTATCTCCATCCTACTACAAGGCATAGGTGTGGGTCCTAGCAGTACAGATGCCTTGCCTGTATTAGGTGACTACTTATTCTCATTCCAGTTAGAAGGCAAGGAAGATTTTAGGATGGTGGCTCGAGACTTCCAGAAGCCAAGTCACCAGGTCATAGCCATGTGGCTAGGGAACAGTGGTGAAATACCATTACTGGGTATTGGTGTTAACCTCAGTCACCTGTGTTTGATTGTCAGGCCTACCACCATCAGGACTACTGTACTGCAGGACTGGGTAGCTACCACTTCTGGACCTCCTGTGGAATTTGTAGTTTTGTCTTAGCCCTAAGTGATTGTCTTTTAAGAAATGAGTTTAGGCTACTTTTTTTTTTTTAACTTTTATTCTTCTCTCATACATTACATCCTGACTGCAGTTTCCCCTCCCTCTACTCCTCTCTGTCCCTCCTCTGATCTCTCTTTCTTCTACAATTCTTCCATTTTCTCTTTTTTTCTTAGATATTTTCTTCATTTACATTTCAAATGCTATCCCAAAAGTCTCCTATACCCTCCCCCCGCCCTGCTCCCCTACCCACCCACTCCCACTTCTTGGCCCTGGTGTTCCCCTCTATTGGGGCATATAAAGTTTGCTAGTTTGAAGGGGCCTCTCCTCCCAATAATGGGCGACTAGGCCATCTTCTAATACATATGCAGCTAGAGACACGAGCTCTGGGGGTTCTGATTAGTTCATATTGTTGTTCCACCTATAGGGTTGCAGACCCCTTTGGCTCTTGGGTACTCTCTCTAGCTCCTACATCGGGGACCCTATGTTCCATCTAATAGCTGACTGTGAGCATCCACTTCTGTATTTGCCAGGCACTGACAAAGCCTCACAGGAGACAGCTACATCAGGGTCCTTTCAGCAAAGTCTTGCTAGTGTATGCAGCAGTGTCTGTGTTTGGTGGTTGATTATGGGATGGACCCTGGGGTGGGGCAGTGTCTGGATGGTCCATCCTTTTGTCTCAGCTCCAATCTTTGTCTCTGCAACCCCTTCCATGGATATTTTATTCTCTATTCTAGGGAGGAACGAAGTATCCACGAGTTGGTCTTCCTTCTTGATTTTCTTGTGTTTTGGAAGTTGTATCTGGGATATTCTAGGTTTCTGGTCTAATATATATTTATCAGTGAGTGCATATCAAGTGACTTCTTTTGTGATTGGGTTACCTCACTCAGGATGATCATCCAGATACATCCATTTGCCCAAAATTTTATAAATTCATTGTTTTTAATAGCTGAGTAGTACTCCATTGTGTAAATGTACCACATTTTCTTTATCTATTCTTCAGCTGAAAGTACATCTAATGAATTGGGCCTTGCTCATGTAGTGGGTATTGACTTTTTGGTACAAATGCCCCTGCTGTCTGATGCTTGTTTGGTTGACAGAGAATGTGTGGCATGGGGAAGCCCCACTCATCTGCAGTAAGGGAGAAACTTTACCAATGGCTGGCTGAGCTGTTTGTGGTCTTGTCAGTGCTGGACTAGACACTGGGGACTACCTCATGCATACAGTTTGGGGAATTTGCTGTTACAATCAGAATTGTATATTCCTGCTCAGAGTGTCCTGTTGTTGCATTTGGTTCTGCAGTATGTCAATGGGATGATTAATAAGTCATTTGTTTACTTTGAGGCTACTATAGCCCAAACTAATGGTCTTGACAGAGGAGGCAACATCTCCTCATCTTTCATCTTAGATCTCTTACCAATGAACTCTACCTAATTTTCCACATTACCCATTGAGCAAGGATGACTTAAGAGTTGGCAGGTTAAAAGGGCATCTCCTCAAAGCTGCTGCCTTCTTCTCCATGAATTGCAGTCACATATTAATTATTAATCCAGAATGTCTTTCTTGTCCCATCTGCAAACTGCAAATGTGAATTCCAGCATGTATTTTTAAACACCTCTATTATGATGAAGCAAATTTGAATATCACATGTACTTTATTTCAAGTGAGCTTTGTTTACAAAAGAAAAATCTGCTTAATATATGATTTCTAGATTTTCATTTTTGTAAACTGTAGCCAAATTCTTAGTTAGGAGAAACATGAGCTGTTTTACAATTTAATAGTTTCATATATCATACTTCTAGAAGCTTCTATTTTATTTGCTTTGTAGAAATAGAGAAATAAGATGGAAAGTAGAAGAAATTGTGTTCTATAGTAAATTATAGTAATCAATGAATTCATAATAATACAGATAAACAATAGATGATTTTACCTGGGTAGTAATGTTTGCATGCATGTGTGATGTGTGCAGGTGTGCTTGTCTGTGTGTGTATGTGGAGGCCATGTGTGATGTGTACAGGTGTGTGTACCTGTTTGTGTACATGGAGGCCATGTGTGATGTGTGCAGGTGTGCTTGTCTATGTGTGATGTGTTTAATTTTTACATTTTATTTATTTGTTTGTTTGTTTATTTGTGTGGGTGTGCATGTGGAGGTCTGAGGACAATTTGCAGGAGTCTGTCCTTTCCTTCCACCATGTAGGTTTCAGGCATGGAACTCAAGTCATCAGGTGTGCCGTGAAATGCCTTTACATGCTGAGCCATTTCTTCAACTTCACTGTAGTTTTTGAGACAAGGTTTCTCATTGTACCAAGACTTGCCATTTTTGCTAGGCTTGTTGGCCATCAAACCCTGGGAATCTGCTGGCTGTCACCTCACCCAGGCCACATGTTTATCTCCATGCATGGCTTTTATGTGGGTACTGGGGATGTGAGCTCATGTCCTCATGTGTAAGCTGCCTCCCCTGACTTACTGGATAATAACATTTAAAAGCAGCTTTACATGGCTATAAGTTCAATCAACCTTGCTTTCTGGAAAAAAAAACAGAATTATAAGCTTATGTGTACTAAAACTAAGTTCCCAAAGTCTTCATGTACTAATAATCTAATCAATATTAGGAACTTTTATATAAATAAGCACTTGCAACTTTTGTTTCAAAGTACCATTAACATTCTATTAAGTTTATAACTGCACTTTTCAGTTGAGTGTAATAAATAGTATTGTGTTTATTATTTTTATTATTGGTTTTGTTAAAAACCAAAATTTCATGATGAGAAGGTGGTAAACACTATAATTACAGGACTGTGTAGACTGCAATGGGTTTCAGGGAGGTGGTGGAAGAAGGAGATGGCAGAGGCTGGAGCAGGAGGACACTGAGTTTAAGGCAAGCTTGAGTTCTATAGTGAGGCCCTTTCTTAAAAATCCAGAAACAGGTACAGCAAGACGATTCAGTAGGTAAAGGAGCTTGCTGTCAAGTAAGTTAGTAAGGTAAGTTTGGTCTGCATGTGGTAGAATGGAAAAGAGGACCATCCCCTGCAAGTCATCCTCTGACTTACACACACACACACACACACACACACACACACACACACACACACCACACCAGCACAATTAAACTATAAAAACAATTCCAGAACCAACCTATGAAGAAACCGTAACACATGTTTTGTCAGTCAACAAAGTGCTTTGCTCAGGTCATTAGTGACTTCTGAGCTGGGAGCATTTCATCTATGGAAGAAGGGAAGGCATCAGTCTCTCCTGGGCAGGGCACAATACCATTTGGTTTTTATGAAGTTGCTTGAGCAGGAGCAAGGTCCCAACACAATACAAAGACTCAAGAATTGGATAGTTGGGTCTTCAACCCTCTAGGTGGAAGAATAACATGAACTAACTAGTTCCCCCTGCGCTCATGTCTCTAGCTGCATATATGGAAGAAGATGGCCTAGTTGGCTATCATTGGGAGGAGAGGCCCCTTGGTCATACAGACTCTATA
This sequence comes from Mus minutoides, assembly GCA_902729485.2. Lineage (NCBI taxonomy): Eukaryota > Metazoa > Chordata > Mammalia > Rodentia > Muridae > Mus > Mus minutoides. Next base: position 551,453 of record LR750234.1, on the reverse strand, counting down.
TGCCCCAGAACAGGGGAATGCCAGGGCCATTACGTGGGAGGGGGTGGGTAGGGGAGCNTGTGTGTGTGTGTGTGTGTGTGTGTGTGTGTGTGTGTGTGTGTATACATATATATATATACATATATATATATACACATATATATATATAAAACTTTTTAGTAGGACATTCTTTGAGAGAAACTTGCAAATTGAATTTTTAAAGCAAAACTTTTCATTGGCACAAAGACTAAGACCTCAATTGTGCATTTTCCAAGTTTTTCCACTTAATAGAAATGGTGTGTTTGTTTCACTGATCATATAGAGACCGATGATGATTAAATGGTCTTCTGAAGAATTTATCAAAGAATGATTAGGGTGAATATTTAAAGTTTATGGCTTCAATCATATCTATTTTACTCTAGTAGAGCAAAAATTACAAGCAGGGTCACAGTATACAGAGGCCCTGGAGATCACAATGTATCCAGCCACAGTAACAATACTAAAATAAGACAACATTTGAAGCAATGTATTTGTGTTTTCTACTAGTATTTGCTACTTTCCTTATCACCGAGACAAAAACAAGAGAAGGAGTTGGAGAATTATTTTTCCTCACTGTCTCCAGGAGATTTCATTTTGTCATGGTGGGTCAGGTGTGGTGGACAGCTGCTGCTTGCATTCTGGTGAACTAGGAAGCCTGGTGCTTCATCCAAAACCATTAGTGAGTATATACTTCAGGGATCTGAAAATCAGGCTGAATATCCCAAAGGTTCTACAGCTTCTTCAAATAGCACCGCCATATATGAACCAAGAATTCAAATACAGACAAGCCCATGAAAGAATGTTTAGATTTAAACCATAGCACTAATATGCTGGTTATGAATTCTACATAATTTGTCTTAGGTGGGAATCTTTGTGCCCAGTTTAAGAGGTAGGTGTAAAGCTAACTAGTTAGATGCAGAAAGGGGAAAAGATGTTACCATATACCCCATGTCTACTCTGACAACTGTTGTTGATCACAAATAATTGTATTCAAATCATCCCAGTGGTGGTAGAACAACAGACCACCATGATGATCTCTGGGACATTCCCTATTACTTTCCTAGGGTGGAAGTTACTAGATTAATAGTAATGGGAGTTTGGAGTTGTTACTTCCCGGAATATTCTTTCTGTGACCAGCTTGTTTTTCCTTAGGGAGAGGTGTTTAAAGATCCACCTAAGCTTGATGTGATGAGAACGTCCACTGGAACTGGGTATGGCGTGCAGAATAGAGTGAACTATTTCTCTTCAACATATAGGCTTTGCAGGCATTCCCTCTGATAATACATAGACACACTTCCTTGGCCAATCATTCCATGATTGTACCTCCCTGGAGAACCGGATCTTGGGCAGGCAACACAAAGAGAAAAGATGGCTAGAACTTACTTGCACCCTGTTACCTCTGAGACTGCAGATCTTCCTTGATCCTCTAGAGTGCTACTGCCTGGGATAAAGTGATGGTGATTTTTACTTATTTAAAATGATCCCAGGGCTGGCAAATGTTACTATCATCCTTTATTCTCAAACGAGTCCTGGCCATGATACACTACTTTGTAGTTGTCTCTAGGTTACCAGTGTCTCCAACTCTCCCTTTTGTCCTTTTTTTACTCTTGTCATCCTTATCAGCCTCCTGGGTGAGTGCAAAGCTAAGCACTGATTTTCCCACTTTGCATTAACCAAGGATGATTCCCTGTAGATAAGGAGTGAGTTGTACTCTTGCGTATGCTATGTGGCATTCCCGCAAGGGTCTCCATCACTGTAGGTTTAAGGCCTGTGCTTCACCCAGAGTATGTATGTACATGATGACTTTGATGAATGAGCATGGGGAGATATTATAACCAAGTATTATAAGTTCCCAAATAGCCTCAGTCAGTCAGGTGAGTTGCTCCAGGCCATCTGGCTATTAACCAGGAAATGCAGATCTTTAAAAATTGTGCTTCCTGCCTCTATAATTACCTTCTTCCTCTCCTGTGCGTCAAAGTCAGCCTTACAGTGAGATACCCAGAAGTATCACACCCACAAGATCTAGAGTCTCACAGCAGAGAAAGGTTGAAGAGAACTTGTGGTACTATGTGATTATTCAGAACTGATGGGTTCATATGATTCCTTCTTCTTTAAACTTATGATCCCCCTGACCAAGTTTACAGAGTGCTAGGATATATTGATTGCAAAGCTTGTGCTCTGAAATGTCATGAGTGCATGTTATAGATGCAGAATTATTTGATAATAATAATATGCTTATTAAAGTCTCCTTCAGTCTATGTTCCTTACAGCCAGGCGAGTTGTATACACATCTATAATTATAGTTGTAGACACATGTAGAGGCAGGGATGGAACCAGTGTTTGGAGTCTGAAGCTTGGGCAAATTGGCTTCTTAAACAAACAAACAAACAAACAAACAAACCCAGCAACACAAATAGGAGGGGTTGGCAAGAGTTAATGTGAGTAAAAGCACTTGCCATGCAAATCTGATGCAAACCTGATGACCTAAGTTTGATCTCCATCTCTAAAGCCACAGTAGAGAAAACTCACTCTGGAAAGCTCTCATCTGGCCTTCATAGATGGGACCATGACACACACATGCCCAAACCACCACACTAAAACTTAAAACAAAAGCACATAGATATGAAACTAGGTATTAAGCAATGAGAAATCAAAACCATTTCAAGGGTCTAGAGCAATCCTTGTAGTTTGGAGACTTGCTTTCCTTCTCAGTTCTTCCTTAGGAAGTTGATCAGGAGAACATATTATATAACGGGCTTTTGGACAAGAACCTGGCTTTCCTTCTCTTTTCTCTCAAATTTACTAATCTGGGAGATCATAAAGATGGTGCCAAGTTCTTGAAGGAAATTCTGTTATGTTTAATATCCATTTTTGGTTTAATGTAAAGACTTAATTTATAAAGCTCTGAAATCTGCGTAATGTTCAATTATCTCCTCAGAAGCTTGGTGCGCCTCTGTGTTCTATTTTCGTTGGCTGCATTCAGCATTCTTCTTTTGTTTCCTTGTCAAAATTTTTAATGTTCAACCTCATGTAGTTATTTTCATGTTTTTTTTAAATGAAAGGTATCATGTACATTTCCCCATAATCTTTTCTAACCGAATTTTCTTAGATAAATGATCTATTTATACATGTATGTATGTATGTATGTATGTATGTATGTATGTATAGATGTCCACATGTATATATCATGGTGCAGGATTAAACCCAGTGACCTGTACATGCTGGGAAAGCTCTCTACTACTGAATGGTATCTCTGGTCCTGGAAAGGCTACTTTTGAAAGATGTAGGACTTTCTGCTCTCATCAATACCTCATCAAACCTAGCACTTTTAATATCTGGTCGACCATGAGTCCTTTAAAAAAATGTTTTCTTACATTTTGAAACCCATTTTTGTGGTGGTTTCTTTATGGAAATAAAAATCTTGATACTCTAACAACTTGTCATTGTCAGTAGCCCTGGTCATTCCTGGGAAGGTGTCTTGTCTAGAGATTGTGGGGATGTACAGGCTGAAGGTATTATTATAAATTATTGAAAGCCAGATGAAGTGGGAATCCTACAGCACACATTAGTCTGTAGCACAAATCTGGCTCTGTAAACTTGATCTGTCATTGACTTTGATGGCTACGTATCATGGCTACTTCAGGAGACATGATAGGCATGCTCTACCTGTATCTCACTGTAGGACGTTCATAGGCAAGCTCATGTTCTATGGATTTTCTTGAGGTTTGAATGCTTGCCTGGCAACCTTCTCCTGCGGACTGAGGGGTGAGGAGGGCTCCTGTATCTGGCTGCAGAGCAGTCTTTCCAGTGCTTTTAGAAAAGGTTGCATAAGCCACATCTCCAGTGCGGGCAGGCAGGCAGGCAGGCAGGCAGGCAGGCAGGCAGGCAGGCAGGCAAGCATGTTCTAGGTTCAGCTGCCATGCTCAGGTTGCATTGTGGCATGCCCTTGAACCATACAGAATAACTGAATCTGCATTTGTGACTTTTCCAAGGCTTAGGCTGATCTCAGTTGAACATGGTTTTAATTTAAACAGTATAATTAATCAATAACAATTAATTAATAATAAACAAACAAATAAATAATAATTAATAACTTAAACAGTATAATTTAAACAGTTTAATTTAAACTTAGTGAGTACTTCTGTGGACTCTCCGACCAGAGCACCAATGAAGGCATAGAAGGGTGACTCCATGTCTGAGGTGGTGACAACAGTCTTCTTTTGGATTTCCTGTGTGGCTGTGGAACACAGGGACATTTTTCCTAATGGGTATAATACTGCTGGGAACTGCTTGACAGCTTCTTTCCAGTTAAGAAGAGTCCTTGGGGAGGGGAGAAAGTTTGAGAACCTATTACCAAGCTTTCTTATTCTTTTTTTTGGCATACTATGAAGAGATGGGCCCATCCTTAACACTTGTTATGCCATTCATATGTCATGTCTGTCTAACCATTTTTAAGTTACATCTAGCAATCTACAAGTCAGATTCTATGTGTCTATCTTTATAAACACCTTCCTAATGACTTGGGAAGCCAGGTCCAAAATTAAATTCAGCAGCAGCTTTCAGTTGCTTTCCAAAAGCTCCCCGTTTGTATCTTAGAGAGAGGGGTATGTGTACATATTTATAACTGTAGGTCCTATGTTTATGTACAGCTGCCTACAAATGGCTTCCTTTCTCACAGTGATGATGTGGTTTATGCTTTTTGCTGCTGGGCTTATCTGGGAAACTCTGGTTATGGTATGGCTAGAGAAGGTATCAATGGGACCCATGATGTGTGTTGCCTAGAGCATGGGCATAGCCTCTTCTTCCACCTAAGAAAGAGCATTTCAAGTCTCTGTGTGAGTGAAGAGAGCATATGTGAGGTTGAATCTATGTCCAGGGATGTGAGAAGCTAAATGTAGTGAGGTCCATCACCCCGATTTGAGAATGGTAGGATGTGGCAAACTGATTTTTTTTCCTCTTTATTAGATATTTTCTTCATTTACATTTCACATGTTATCCAGAAATTTTCCCTTACCCTCTCGCATCCCCGCCCTGCTCCCCTACCCACCCCCTCCCACGTAATGGCCCTGGCATTCCCCTGTTCTGGGGCATATAGAGTCTGTATGACCAAGGGGCCTCTCCTCCCAATGATGACCAACTAGGCCATTTTCTTCCATATATGCAGCTAGAGACATGAGCACAGGGGGAACTAGTTAGTTCATGTTATTCTTCCACCTAGAGGGTTGAAG
>LR750234.1:529484-544289 GCA_902729485.2 Mus minutoides | reverse complement strand
TCCTGGATGGCTTTGTTTGTTTCCATCGCCTGTTTGGTATTGTTTTCCTGTAACTCTCTAAATTTTTCCTCTATAACTGCTTCTAGATGTTTAACTGTGCTTTCCTGCATTTCCTTCTTATAGTCCTCCATCATCATCATGACCAGTGATTTTATATCCATGTCCTGTTTTTCTGGTGTGCTGTTGTATCTAGGACTTGGAGTGGTGGGTGAGTTTGGATCTGGTGATGCCAAGTACCCTTGGATTCTGTTGCTTCTGTTCTTATGCTTACCTCCTGCCATCCCTGCCCAAGGAGACCTGGTGTTGGTGCAGACCAGAAGGGATCGTCTGACTTGTCCTGGGATTTTCTCAATCTCCTGCTGGTGTCTCAGGTCGCTTGCAATTGGGCCGGAACAGATGCTGAGTTTGGCTGCTCACCAGTGGTCCTTAGATTGCTAGGAGAGTCCCTCTGAAAATCTGGGTGAGTGCCAGGCACCCAGGCCTTGCGCCCTGCTCTGGAGCAGAGCGGTGTGGACCGGAAGGGAAGGGGTCCTCTCCCCGCCTGTCTATCTCCCGGCTGCAGACTCAGGTCCCACGAGTTTGGACTGGAACAGATGTGTGTTCCTCTTACCAGTGGTCCCGAGTTCGCTGGGAGAGTCCCGCTGGAAACCTGGGTGGGTGCGCGGCACCCAGGCCTTGCGCCCTGAGCTGGAGCGGAGCTGTGTGGCAAACTGATTTTAGAAGAAACCTTTTATTGACTCTGGGTTTTGGGTTGTACACACACAGTTTTATCACTTGCCTCATGTAGACCCAGAGGCCACACCCTGTGTTTTTTATTTGCCTCTCTCTTCTGTGTCTCTCCTGAGCCCTTCAGGCCTCCTGTAGTGCGGGTGTTATTGGTGGTAGAGTTCTGCTGTGATAAAAAGACTAGACAGTATCAAGGACAGAGACCTCCTTTCTCTCTGTGCATCTCCTCTCTGCACATCTGTTCTTTTCTGCTTTCACTTTCTGCCTCAGTATTCCATCCCCCTCCTTACTTTCATTTTCATTTTCTAAACTTAACTTGACTGAAAGTTTCTTCAGATGCCCTGGTATGGGCACCGGGTATCTTTACAGGGATCTAGGGGATACTTGCCTTGCTAGTGTTCATTACTGCATTTAGATCCTTTAATGGTAGAAAGAATTTTGTGGGGTCACATGAAAACTATCCCTAACAACAAACACTCTGCTTGGAGAAGGTGCCAGTCTAGCTTCAAAACCCTGATTTATGAGTGAGCATTGAAACAAAACAAACTTATCATTGTGCTGTTATTCTTAGAATATTTTAGCATCCGTGAAGGTACTTGGCATACTTAGATTTGATAGATGCATTAAATATGCTTTGAATTGGTGAGGCCTCTTCCAGCTCCAAAGATCTGAGATTTCAGTTCACTTCTTTCATGTTAAATAGGTGAGGAAACAGAGGTTGAAAGGAAAATAAAATAGAATCATCATGGGAACCAGTTTTCTAACCCCATCCTGCCTCTCTTTTATTTAGTACTAGAATCTAAGAGTGTCATTTGGGTCTCCCGAGGGGTTTGCATGAGCTCTTGTATGTGGATCAGTAGCACAGAGAGGCAGAAGGCGGAGCATGAGGCACACAGGGATGCACAGGGCTGATGCTGGGCTTAGCTCTGTGTGAAGGTAAAGCGGGAAGGGTGAAAGGTGAAGTTGCTGAAATGTCACCAGAAATAGAACTTCTTCAATTTAAATGTGGCTTTTGATGACTCCTGTCATTCTTATCAGTATATTAAAATGAGATTTATCTTCATATTGAATGAAATTGCTACTTTGTTTTGTTTTGTTTTGTTTTTCGAGACAGTGTTTCTCTGAGTAACCCTGGCTGTCCTGGAACTCACTCTGTAGACCAGGCTGGCCTCGAACTCAGAAATCTGCCTGCCTCTGCCTCCCAAGTGCTGGGATTAAAGGTGTGCTCCACCATGCCCGGCTACATTTTTATAGCTTTGCAGCACACACACACACACACACACACACACACACACACACACACACACCACATACATAAAACAGGAATAAAAGCATCCATTCCACCGAGCTTTATGGAATTAATTTTTCATGGCACCAATTGTATAACACCTATGTGTTTTTTCCTCCTCTTTAAGTAAGGATAATGAGAAGGACTATTTAAGCCTTTCCTCAGGATCACATGATGATAGAAATGGGTGGCTCTCAGCTCTATACTGGCCCTTAATAAATATCACTAAATGCGGTGACTTCTATCATTGTTAAAGCTGTTATTATAACCTGGGTTTCTTGCTCACTGACAGGAGTCTCTTTCTGCTCCCTCACAGACTTCCTTGTCCTCTCTGAAACCTCTGCAGTCATTTGAATGTATTGGCTGCTCCTCCAGGGGAATGTGTGTTCAGAACATGTTCTGAAGAGCTTTCATTCATAGGTCAAGAAGTATATGATTTTTTTTCCTTTTTCAGTGTTTAAAGATATTTTGATTTATTAGAGTATAAGACATAGCTATAATACTTTTCTGTTGTCACAGAATCCTAACATTAGGTTTTTATTTTAATATATCCTTTTGTAGTATTTGTCTTGGATCCTTGGACTCTAAGGTGAAGTAGAAGGGTCTTTCTTGACCTCAATTATTCTTTCTACTCAGTGCCTTATTGGTATCAATTTCCATAACCAGTAACTGCACAGCCACGAGAATAAAATGAGATCAAGCTTTATAAAGTTACTACCCTTCTTAAACATTTGCTGAGACAGGGCCAGAGATGGATAGAAGCTCTTGCTGCTCTTGCAGAGGACCTGGGTTCATTTCCTAGAATCCACATGAGAACTCACAACCATTCACGACTCCAAATCCAGGAGATTAAATGACTTCTAGCTTTAGTGGGCATTAAGCACTCATGCGGTTCAAATACATATGTGTAGGCAAAGCACACACACACACACACACACACACACATATATACACACATGTACATATATACATATATTATATATATGTAAATGGAATCAAACATTTACTGAATAAAATCCTTTCTTAGACAGTTTGACTATCTTGGATATCTGTAAGCGTCAACATTCCCTACAAAGGAATCCTACCTAAGTTCCATCAGTCAGCAAGGCCCCATTGCTGAAGACAATTACCAAACTCAGCGAACATTGATATGTGGAGCTGGTTGCCTACATAGGGATTTCACCCCTATGATTTAGTGTCTTTGGTACAGGAAGGTGTTCTGAATGCTACCAAAAGAGAAATGCATACACTATCCTAGCCACAAACCCTTGTTCAAGAATTCTGTTCTGCCTGAAAGATATGCTAGGTCAGTGCTGGCACAAAGCTTGTGAGAGTATCCAGCCTACATCTGTTTTGACTTAAGGCCAATCAGTTTGGGCCAAACATATTCAAACCACCACAGGTGGTGCGCAGCTCCTTCCTTTACACTCAGGCTGGACTCCAGCCTATTGAATGGTTCCAGCCATATTTATGGTGGGTCTTCCCACATCATTAAACCCAATTTCTTCATAGGCATGCCTAGAGAATTATCTCCTACATATTCAAGATCTTATCAAGTTGACAATCAATTTTAACTATTGTACATGGTCTTTTCCATCTTAGTCATGGGCCCTGCCACTCCTCCATTGTTCAGGACATGTTCAGGAGTCACCCATGGCTTTCTCATTTGCTTATATTTTCATTTTCAACACATTAGTAAATCTTGGTTGTGTTTTCAATATATATATCTAAAATGTGTACTTGATATCTTACTATTTCTTAGTAATCAATTTTTCCACATTTTTGCATTTCTCTCATTACTCACTTAACTCTGGTCACTACTCTCTAGCATTCTTTGGCTCTTCTATTGTGTTCCTGAAGGTCTTTGCCCTTGCCATTCCTCTGGTTCTAAGGATGTTCCACCAGTTGTCTGTAGGGCTGTCTCTTTTACCTATCTTCTAATCCCTGCTCAAACATCTCCACAGACACCCTACCTCTCCTTTACTTTCTCTTTCTTCTCTTACTTATAAAGTATACTAATAGTTCTCATCAAATTTGTATTGTATACATTGTCTTCTTCCTGTTATTAACTCCTTTATAATAAACTGCTTGAGTTTACTCCTTCAGTGCTATACTGTGGCTTCCTAGAAAAGTACCTATCTAGGGTAGGCAGTGCATACTTGCTGAATGAATGAACTGAAAGACAAATGATATATTCTTAACTAAAAGGATGATGATATGGTTATTTACAATCTTTTTCAAAACATTATATTAGAGGAAGGATAAAGAGATGAATCCCTAGTGACCTTAGAGTGAACACCATAGGTCTCCTTTTATAATACCCAATGTTAGCACCATAGTAGAAGCTGATGAATTAAGTTCTGGCTCTTACATACTTAAATGTGGTTGTTTGAGTCACATCAGATCACTACCAAGTATAGATGTGAAAATTAAAGGCAGGAACACCCAATTTTCGCTCTTGTAGCCAATAGTACATCTTGAAGTTTGAGGAAGGTGGGGCAAAGCGGTGCTGACGTTGGTATGGACCACATTGTACATAACAATGATGGTAATCATTGTCATTTACTCATAGAGCCATAATTGTTCCTACCTGACCCCTGCTTCCAGGGATCCTTATTGCTGATATCTGTTTTATTGTGAATAGGTTCCTTGACCATGCATGACCAATTGGAGAGCTGCCATGTGGATCTACAGTCCTTGGTGTGAGAAGCTTTAAACAACCATTTCTGTGGCTGGAATCTTCAAATGACCTACTTTTTATTGCCTCTGGGGCATAACCAGGTTGGTTGTGAAGATGTTGTCAATATTATTTTTCTCATTGTTATGATAAGGCATCTGATGATTTAAAGAAGAAAACATTTATGTTGACTCAGTTTGAACATACAGTCCATCAGGACAGGGGAGTGGTGGCAGCAAGACATATTGTATCTATGACTGGAAACAATGAGAAAGGAATCCTGGTACTTAACACACTTTCTCTTTTTTTATTCTAGCTCATAGAATGGTGCATCTCATACGTATGATGGGTCTTTACACTTTAGTTAACGGAATCTAGACACTACCTCTCAGACACATTCAAGAGTTTGTTTCCATGGTGATTCTAATCCTACCCAGTTGGCAATCAGTATTAGTCATCCAAGATTGAGTAGATACACAGCAAAAAGACTTAAACTGAGATACTCAGTGTGGACTTTCAAACCCACATTGCCTTGTAACTGAGTTCTATTGGAGTGAGTGTTTGAGCTGACCAACTGAATCATCCATAGAAATGGTACTAATTCTCTCAGGGTCTGCATCCTCCCACTTGAAATGCTAAGAAGATGTTTGCTTCCTCCTTCTCCTAAGGCTGCGTTGGAGAGGAAGAATGTTTCAGATTCCTTTTAATCCTAGTTAGCACTGGATGGAGGGTTTTGATGAAGCACGAAAGACAGTGCTCACACCTCCTATCGCCACAACAGAGGAACTAGTGCTATTCAGTGCTATACTGTAGCATGCTGCCATAATGAACCATCTCAAATGACAAATGGTCGCTGTATTCTGTTCACATTTTTCTTTTCTTTTTGGAATTCAGCCTTTTCTTGTTTGCCAAGATTTGTACAAGTCTTATTTAGTCCCTTTTCTTCTTTTTGTGGCAGTATAACATGTTTCTTTTAAAAACAAGAGCAGAGGTTTAACCATGCTATGACTAGAATTTAAGATATGTAGTTTATAAGCTATTAAGATCTATTTCTTGCTTAAATTTCAAGACCAAAATATTATGTAGTTGTCACATTCACATGACTAGGAAGAGAAACAATGAAAGTGTTTTCTGCATTGTCTCTACAGGCTGTCTACCATTTACTCAGTTGTTAATAGTATTCTTTAGCTGTCCAGATTGCACAGTGGTTTCCAGTATCTTAAAGGCATTCAGCGATGTATTGGCACCTTGCAAGGAAGGTGCTAAATATGTCTGAGATATGACTCACTCCTGTTTGCAGAAGGAAGCTTCAGTGGGAGGAAAACATTTCCAGGCATCCCTAAAGCTAGATGGAAGGCAGAATTCTTCATGAATACTCTGCAATTTTTTGTTATTTATTAATCTAGTGGGTAGTTATTGCTTGTTTCTCTTGGTACCAATTCCTGTGCTATGTGGGCACTTAAGGAAGACTTCTGTATTATAAAGAGTATTTCTGCTTTGTAAAGAAGTTGATGGTAGAATGATGGAGAAGCCAGAGCACTTCTGTAAGGCTGATGAAAGATTGTCAAGTGTGGGTGGTTGAAAAGCTTAACAAGAAAGAGAAAGAGAGGGAGAGAGAGAGGAGGAGAGGGACAGGGAGAGGGACAGGNCTTCTTCCTATATTTGTTGTTTGGGTTATAATTTCAATATCTGTATTTTCTTTGAACATGAGCTTGTATCCTGCTGTTTTTTCATGACATTCTGTACTGATTCTAGCCTTACTATCTCTTTAACTTTCTTGGCAGCAGTGGAATGTGCCAGGTCCTCAGTGCAATGCCCCCAGCTACAAGACAACCATGTTTACCACTGTTAGCTGAAGCAGTCAAAAAGCTGCTTCCAACGGGATCCCAGTGGAATCTGGCTCAGTCTATTTTAAGCCACAAACAAACCATAGAAACACTTAGAGAACATATGCATTTCTTGTTTCTTGTGTTTCCTCCTCCCCCTCCCCCTCCCCTCCCCCCTCCTCCTCTTTCTTCTTCTTCCACATGACAAGCTGCTTGAGAAAAAGCTTTCTATTTTCTACTTTTCTTGTCTTCAGTAGTGCAGAAGCTCTTCTGGTCTTAGAGTTATTTCTATGTGTTTTAGTTAGTGGATACTTGGATTCCCATGTAGAAAGTAGAAATGATTTTTGACTTTTCACAGATAGCATCAGAGTAGTTTAGGGTGGCTTGAGTGCCTTCGGAGACACTATATATGTATACACATATATATTTAATGTGAGATTGTTATTAATATTTAAAATGTAATAAATGAAAGTGAAATATTCAAGATCAAACCTGGTTGCTATACTCTCCTGTTAAAATGGTATTGCTTTGTTCAGAGGCATAGATTGATTTTGTGGAATAAGGATATTATACAACAGATTCCTCAATTCAATAAAGGCTTATTGAGATTCTGCTGTTTATTACTGCAGCAGGCAGTGAAGGAAATTGTAGAGATCAGCTAAAAATGGTCCATTAACAATACAAGGCAGAAAGACCTATTGTTGAATATTTCAAAGAGGAAGAGATTCCTCAGGAATAGGTAAGCATGCACGGACATTGTAATGAAGACAGAATTATGAAAACATTAGTAGGTGTAGGTGGTAGCCTAGCAGAAACAAAGGACTGGACGTGAGGATCAGAAAATCAAGAAAGGATAGGAAGAGTGTCTTTTGTGAGAGGCAGCCTGTTGTTCATGGGCAGGACTTCAGAGAACAGGCAGATGAGGTAGTGGGAGATGAGATAAAAAATACTTTCATCAAAAGCAACTTAGGGGAGAAAGGGCTTATTTTATCTTTAAGGCTAAATGTCATCGCTTTAGGGAAGTCACAGTAATAGGTGCTAGAAATAGCTGGTCATATCATATTTAATTTCTAATATTATATAATATAAGACTTCAAGCTAGAGAATAGTACTGCCCATAGTGGACTAGGTTTTCCCACATCAATTAATGAAATCAAGACAACCCCTCACAGATATTCCTACAAACCAAGTCATCTGGATAATCCTTTGTGGAAACTCTCTTCTCAAGTGATTCTAGATTGAGTCATTTCAACACGTTTAGGAAGATTTTTTGGGCTGGAGTAAGCACCACTAGGTTCAGCCTCCTAAGGGATTGTTGGAGGTTTAACATCGGACATGAGGTTTAAAAGAAAAGGTTAAAAGTTTCCCTTGTGTTCGACAAAAAATTCCTAGAGGTTGTCAGCATTTTTGGTATTTGTGATAGTGTTCTTTTCCCCTGAATCAATTATTAAATGAAGGTCCATGATCCAAGGGGAAAAGCTTTTTATAATTAGCATTATAAGGCTTCTTCTTGCCTTCTGTGATTCCAAAAACACAATTGGAGTAGACCTTGGAACTGCAAATTAACTCTAACAACTATTGAGAAAATAAGGGTTCATCTTAAATGACTGTTTTCATTGAAGCTATGCAGCTGGAAATCAAAATGCATTTACCTAGAGTCTGTGAATGTGTCTGTAAGAAACCCACCAGAGCTGGGATTGTTTTCAGATTTTGCAGACTGTGATTTTCAAAATTTTGTCAATATGATCGATATAATATAGATGTTAATTCAGTGTTCTGGTTTTAATGCTGCTTTAGTTTATTTCTTTGTGTACAAGTTGTTTCATAACCAGTAAATAGATACCTATATAATTTTTGGACATTTTGATGTCTAAACATGGTTATGGGAAGCTTATAAATTATGTTAATGTTGTTTTATCATATTTATTAATTATTAGAGTTTTTATAGTATTTCAGTTAGGATATTCATTTCAAAGGTTACTTATAATAATTATATTTATTTCAAGTAGATTAGCCATTTAGATGTGTAGAATTAAATCTCTGAGTTTGGGTTTATTCATGAAGTCATGAATCAGTTAAATTCTCTTGTATTATTTACATTTTGAACTTTTTCTTTACTTTAATAAAATTCTTCAGTATATTCAGAAAATAATTAGAAGACTTGTGCCAAATGTTTGATTATTTTTCTAGAAATGTGTGTATTATGTGATTATGTGTGTGTGTGTGTGTGTGTGTGTGTGTGTGTGTGTGTGTGTGTCTGAGATGGGGAATGAGTGAGCAGAGCAACTAGTTGAGATGTGAATGACCCCAAAATATACCTTAGGGCAATTCTAGAGAACAGGTGACATTGAAGGGATAGAGGAAATGCAATTTCCTATTAATTTACAAAGCTTAAAAAGAGATATTGAGGGCAAGCAATGGCCTAGTAGATAGGATCATGGCCACCAAGCCTGATGACCTGAGTCTGATTTCCCATAGCTCATGTTGTGGAAGAAGATAACCAATTCCCACAGGTTTTCCTCTGACCTCCACATGAGCGCTTTGGTACACACAAATAAATCAATGAAATTACAGATTAATGGAAACATTTTTTGACTCTGCCATATTTGTTTTTCTTTTAATAAAAAACAGGAAACCGTACTTGTCAAAACTAACTTTTCTTGTGTCGATTAATGTGCTTTATTTAGTTGCTTTTGTCTCTCTTACAGTGCTTGCAGCTTCCATTTCTAATATTTGAAAATTTTAAATTCTGGAGTTCAATTTAACTACTTTTATTTTCAGAGACAGTGGCTCTGATCTGCACTTTAATTACATTCATTTTAAATAGTTAGTTGGAGAAAAATTTCATGGCCACTCATAGAGTTTAATACGTTTTTCACATGTTTTGTCGAATGCTTGAATTTACGCCCATGCTTAATGCTTCTGTAATGAAAATATATGGATGGAATAATCTTCCATTCCATGCTCTGTTCTGTGAGTTATCATGATTTATGGCCTGTGATTTCCACATTCTGTCTGATGAAGCAGTAAATGATCTTTTCAGCTTTTTGAAAGTGTTCCTCATTCAAGGGGCAGACATTGGGTTTTATGTTTCAAGTACCTTTTCCTTCCTGTCATTTAGTGGTTGTGCTCCATGAAGGGCCTTGACCCCTTGCAATATCCATCATACATGGCTCAAGGGAAGCATAACTGACGCTAGTCTTCCATTGTCATTCATTACTACTCTCTCATTGTGTCAATCGAAAGTTCAATCACCACATTCATAAGATTCCAGGGTATATTAGAAATCAACATACTTTGGAAAGAACATTTTAACATAGTGGTTAACACATCTGTAGAGAACAGGGAGAAGTAGAAGAAATTTTAATTTTTTTCATGGGAACTGCAATGTGTTATTTAACTTTTCTGTGATA
Organism: Mus minutoides; assembly: GCA_902729485.2. Taxonomy (NCBI): domain Eukaryota; kingdom Metazoa; phylum Chordata; class Mammalia; order Rodentia; family Muridae; genus Mus; species Mus minutoides. The sequence continues at coordinate 534,359 of LR750234.1, read as the reverse complement.
CTATTCCCTTACTGTGAGGTAAGAGCTAAGTGTGGGACGCTTATACCACCTGATTCCTAGCACTACCATTTGGTGGCTGCAGACGTCTAGTAGGGAGAGCTTGGAGCTGACAAGAGTCCTAAGGTGTCTACATTCCCTGCCTCCAGCTTGGAGATATGATTTCATGAACCTCAGGGAGCAGTAAGCACTTCCTGGTGTCCACGGGAACAAAGGGAAGAATTTTAAAAGCTGTAGTTATACTTGGTAAACAACTTGAAATATCTCTGAAAGAAGTTAAAATAACCTAAATGTGGACTGCCACACAATAGCGCTCTCTCTCTCTCTCTCTCTCTCTCTCTCTCTCTCATACACACACACACACACACACACACACACACACACACACACACACACACACACAATCTAAGATGTAATCTTTAACTACAAAGATGAAAAATGCAGAAATAAGAAGAGAAGTTCAAGTCTTAGGTTTGATTGGACAGTAGGTATGCTCTTTCTACCTGAAAATTATTCATGATTCCCCCCATGTAACAAACCCACTGCGTTATTTGATGCATTGAATCAGAGCACTGGGAATCATCTATGTCCACTGACAGGGAGAAGAGCTGTTTTCTTAGGTTACCAGTTCACGCTTGGTTCAGATGGCATTTAGATGTGCTATACTATTGTTCTACCCCTAGGCTGTAGTTCAGTTGTGAAGTCTGGAAGAAGTCAGACTCAGCAGGGAGATTTCAGGATTGGCCATGAGAAAAGAACAAATATCCACTCAGGGTCTGAACATGTTTGAGACTTTGAGACTAAGTCTTTCCTTGTTCTTTTCTTTTGAGTTTTTCTTCTATATGTTTGTTGTATTAGGAAACAAACTGTTTATAAATACACATCTTATAAGTAGTTATAAACTATTTTAAAAGCATTAAAGAACCATTTTGTCTTGAAATGCTCAATTCAGCGTTGAGTATTCTACAAATAAATTTGCCCTTTCTTTCCACAAATACCGAAATTTATCTACCAAGGTGATTTGAAGCTGAGTAAAAATGTGATTTCTTTATCTAGCAATCTTATAAAACAAGTACTATCTTCATCTGCTCTTAGATTTACAGCTTTGAAAGCCGTTTTCAACCTAAAATGCCAGAGTGAGTTACTTTTGAGGTGAGCAGACCAGTATCAACAACTACTGGAACAAAATAGCTTCATTTCTGAGCATCTAGCCTGAGCCATTGTGCAGGCAGCAAGCTGGGGACTTCCTTAGCCAGACAGGAATAGTCCCTGAGATGAAAATTGGAAAAGTCTTCACAGCGAGTAGTGTAATTTCTTGTCCTGTACATGGAGTAACATTTTCCTATCATTTTAACGTTGCCAGTATCCTCTCAAATTTGAGTCTGGAAGTTACGTTAGGACCATTATCAGGTTCAGGAGGAAAGAAGTAATACATGATAGGAAGAAGAGGATGGTGAAGAAGAGAAGGAGAGATGAGAGGAGAAGGATGTGGAAGGAAGGAGAGGTAAGGAGAAGGAAAGGAAGGAGGAGGAAGGGAAGGAAGGGAATTAGGGGAAAGGAGATACTTGAAGAAAATGAAGAAGAATTAAAACCAGAGGAGGAAACAGAGAATGAGGAAGAGGAAAAAGAAGAGGAAAATAAGGGCAGAAGGAAGAAAGAGGACTGTGAAGAGGAAAAGGAGCAAAAGAATAGGGAGAGGAGGCAGTGGGGGAGGAGAGGGTGGAGGAGAGAGAAGAGGAGAGGGAGGAGGAAGTACCTTTGTGTCTTGTGTTTAATCAGTTCTCGTACCTTAAATTTCTTCCTGAAGACTGAAATCTCTCACACAATAAAAATACAGCATCACCAGTTCCCCATGTAGTTTTGAGTAACAGGAGGTTCCTTACTCTCCTGTCCTCTGTTGGTCGATCACTGGATACCAGGCTGCTGGAAATTTAGGGAAGTGTGGCCATCCCAGAGTATAGTGTTTGCACTCTGCAAGGCTGTCTCTTCTCAGCCTGCAGAGACAGGTGCTGTGCTATTTGGAAGGGAGCCCAATATAGGAACCATTCATTTGAGGGAGAAAGGAAAATTAGAGTGTTTGGTAATCAACTGTTGTAAAGTTTAAGGTTTGCTCTCAATATATTTACTTGTGGTGAGTGATTTTCAGTGATTTTTGCTTTTAGATTTTTAAAGATGGGAGAATTTAAAAAGTCACCCAAAGGAAATAGTTTCTTTTTTTTTAATAATATCTCCTATCCTTAAACTACAGCAGAAAATAAGCTCTTTCATTACTAGTTTTTAAAATTAGCATACAAGTAATGGGTTTCATTACAACATTTGCATATTTGTTCCTGTAGATTACTCTCTCCTCCCTTCCCTGTTTTCCAAACCCTCTCCTGCTGGTTCTCTCCTCCTCCAGTAACCCCTCTGCTTTCATGTCACATGTATTCTATTACTCCCCCACCTTGAGGAGCCCCTCCCCCATCTTTCATGTCTCAGCACCCTCAGATATGCATATTTATAGAGCACAAGCGGGAGGCTCCCACCAGAGGAAGCTTGGGAAACTGTTCTCTGCAGTCTGGTTTAGTTAACAAGATGATTTCCAGCTCCATTCATTTTTCTGTAAATGTCATGATGTCATGAACAAAATTCCACTATGCATATGTACCACATTGTTTTTAAACATTTGTGTGTTGATAGACATTTTGATGGGTTCCATTTCTTACCTATATATACTAAGAAGTCCTTTGGGTATATATATTCAGCAATGGTAATCTGCGACATTTGATCATTTCAGTTTTAGCTTTTTAAAGAAAACCCTATACTAATTTCCACACTTGGGTGCACCAGTTTATACTCCGACTAGCAATGGGCAAAGGTTGTCCTTTCTCGGAAGCTTTGCCTGCATTGGTTGGCATTTACTAGGAGATAAACATAAGATACACTAAACACAGGTCTGATCTTAAGTCATGGGAAATAGGAAAAATGATAGTATCTGTCTTCAGGACTGCCATTCTCTTCTTAAGATGCTGGTGTGGCTGTGTGGAGGAAGCAGCCATGAGTCATAAGAACCTTAGCAGAAGCAGACAGCACATCCCTTTGTTCTGGGCTTCTCTTTCCAGCCATCAGTAGACTGGAATGCTTTTCCTTTTACTGCAATAGACCTGCCCAACACTATAGACTTTCTGCCTCTGTGATTACCAAAGTTTTGGGAGTGGTCTTGGTTCTAGGGGGTTGGAGGAGAATGACATTAATTGGGTGAGGGTTTTCATGGCAGCTCCCTAGCTCTACACCGATGGCCTCATTAGCCCATTTGCTTACAGTGGGTGGTAATGGAGCCAAAGGAGAGCATTGCGAGAGTTCTCCATTGCCACTGAAGAGTAGAAACCAAACAAAGGTCTCCAGAGACGTTCACTACACAGACTCCAGTGGCCACCTGCAAAAGCACCTGTTTTTCTTTTTGACTCAAGGTTTTCTATCAGGAAGGAGAAATAAGAGCTTGCCAAAGGGCTTTCTCACTAAAGGCAATATTGTCCAGAGCAATCCTAGCTGTTAACTGTTTAGAATGATATATAGCTTTTGTTTTTGTTTTTGTTATATTTATTTATTTTTCTTACTTATTTACTTTACATCCCACTCACTACCCCCTCCCAGCTACCGCCTCCCACAATACTTTCCCCATCTCCCCTCCTCCTCTGAGCAGGTGGGGGATCCCTGGGTATTCCCCCATGTTGGCATTTCAAGTCTCTGCAAGGCTAGGCGTTTACCTCTCCCACTGAGGCCAGACAAGGCAGCCTAGCTAGTCAAACATATTCCACATACAGGCAACAACTCTTGGGGATAGCCAGTTGTTTTGGATATATGTGAAGACTAAGCTGCACATCTGTTACATGTATGTGGGGAGGCCTAGGTTCAACCAATATATATTCTTTGGTTGGTGGTTCAGTCTCTGAGAACCCCAAGGGTCCAGGTTAATTGACTCCATTGGTCTTCCTGTGGAGTTCTGATCCCTTTCAGGGGCCCACAATCCTTCCTCCTATTCTTCTATAAGAGTCCCCAAGCTTGATCCACTGTTGGACTGTGAGTGTCTGTATCTGTCTGAGTCAGTTGCTGGGTGGAGCCTCTCTGGGGACAACATGTTCCTGTCTGTAAGCCTAACACAGTATCATTAACAGTGCTAGGGTTTGGTACTTGCTCATGGGATGGCTCTCAAGTTGGGCCAGTCCCTCAGCCTCTGCTCTCTCCCCTGTGCCTGCATTTCTTATAAATTTTGGGTTGAAAGTTTGTGGGTGGGTTGGTGTCTCTATTGCTCTACTGGGGTTCCTGTCTGGCTATAGGAGGTGGCCTCTTCAGGTTCCATATCCCTGATTAGTGAGTCACAGCTAAGGTCACCCCTATTGACTCTTGGGCTCTGTCTTGTCCTGGAGTTGCCCCCCACCTCCTCATCCCTGTGAGTTGCAGATTTCCATTCATTTTCATGGTATCTAGCCATCTCTCCTGTCTTTCCCCACACCTGAAGTAAGCTTTTTAACATCAGTGTCATACCTGATGTGCCAGCTTTGACTTCCAAATCAGCAAGAACACCAAGGTAGTAAGGTGATGCTGCAACAGTTTGGGTTGATGGATATCAGGGAAGAGCTGGGCCTGGGAGAATGGCGAAAAGGTCAGTGGTACATAATAGTAGAATCAGCGTTGATCTATGAAGGCAACCTCAAAACACCTAACCTGTAATCCCAGATGGAAAGATAGGAAGGGAAGTGAGGATTTGTTTACTAGACCTTGAAACGTTACGATGATGTACAGATCTTTAAGTGACTCATGAAGAGACACATCCCGCAGAGGCCCAGATCTGACTGAACTGAATATTGAGGAGAAGCCAAGTCACATCCATGAGTCTGT
>LR750234.1:479484-524484 GCA_902729485.2 Mus minutoides | reverse complement strand
TGAGGGGCTGGGGATGTATCAAGTGCTTGCCTAGCATGCTAGTGGCTGGGTTTGATGCCCCTCCTCCAAGACCAACAAACAGTCAAACAAACAATATTTTAAAAATTTATAATGAGCAACATAACCCAGAGCCAGAAAGTCAAAGGCCACATGCTTTGTCTCATACGTGGCTCCTAACTCAAAACTGTGTGTTAGAACTGGGTTTTAGGCTTGGAGAACCAATAGAATCTAGGAAGCTAGAAAAGAAGCATGGGAGGAAGGAAGGGGTTCTGGGAGGGTGTTGTCTGCCACAGAGTGTGAAGGGAAAGGAGGAAAGAGAGTAGGAGGTTTATGTGGGGATGGGAATGGAAGGGTGAGGCAGAACAAAGGGGCAGGAGGGAAAGCATGAACAACAAGCTTTGTTGTGAGGTTGTCTGGCCACATAGTGACTTGCTAAAAATTTTATGGGAGACCTCACCTACAGTTATTTGATTACAGATTTTTAAGAGGTGCTCCACAACCCTGAGTTTCCTCATAAGTTTTGAAGTCATCTGATTATCTTGAGCTGCTGGGGACAGCTGTTCCAATTAGTCAGTGTTGTACAAACTTGAAAAATACACTCCCACTTATACTAACTTCATGGTATTGGTTTGAAGCTCCTCATAGCTATACTAACATCTTAGATGACTGTGAATCTCAGGAGCTGCTGGGTGGATAACAAGTTATCTCCACATGATTTAAATTGTCCTCACTGATTCTACATCCAATGTGGTGTTCCCTGCTGAGTCAGCATCCAATGAGGTGCTCCCCGCTGAGTCAGCACATCCCATAAGCTTCTTACTGTTTTGTTAGTTACTTTTTCTTTAATTGTTCTCAAGTCTCAGAATTGCATACTTAATTTACATTTCTGTATTCCATTACCTTAAGGAGATAGTGTATTTTGAAGCAAAAATTAAATGGAAGGATTAATTGACTAATACTATGTGAATGGACTGAGCAAAAAATGAAAGAAGAACAGCAATCAGGATGGTTCATGAATGAAGATTCTTTATGTATGAAGGCTCTTCTGGTCTTCAGGGTACAGTGCAAGAAGGCCACCGTAGCCAGCTGTAGCTGTCCCTGGTCATGCAGGCCTGAGATGACAGCTGTTAGTGTCTGCAGAGGAAGTGGTTTGCCAGCAGCATCTGCCCTCTCCTGTTACCTCCGGAGACGGGTGCTGCAGAGGAAACTTTCTGAGTCATTCCAGGAAATTGACTTCTACAAATCACTATTTAAAAAAAAAAGATGAAACCATACTGTTCTATAAAAATTATTGTCCCCAAATCGTTTGATTCTTAGTGTATTTTTTTTTTTTTTATTTGTTAGCTGAGTAGATACATGTCATACGTTTTCAGTCCTTTCCAACCTCTCTCACTCGGGGTTTTTCATTTTATTTTTCCAGAGGGACTACAGAAATAATTAAAAAAAAAACCCAGCCAACCAACCAAACAAACAAACAACCTCTCTGCCTTTGGACTGGAGAGATGGTCCAGCAGTTATGACTATGTCCTGCTTTTGTAGAGGATCTGAGTTCAGTTCCCAGCACCCACATCTCTACCATGCAAACATTTTGTCATATTTAAAGGTTTTAGAAACTTAACTTTGTACTTGACACTTTTCATTTTACATTGAAAAATTATTTACATTTTACATTTATGAGTGTTTTGCCTGCATGTGCCCTACTTGCCTACTTGGTGCCTGTAGAGGCCAGAAGAAGGCACTGTATTGCCTGAAACTGGAGTTATATATGGTGGAGAGCCATCATGTAGATGCTGGGAATTGAACGTCTGTCCTTTGAGTGGGCAGCCAGTGTTCTTAACTGCTGATAACTTCATTATTGTTCCAGCTTCTGTTTGTAGTACTTTTAAAAATAAATTATGTGATTTAAATCTTTGAAGATTATTCACATTTTCCATGTTAAAGTTAGAGAAACTGCGGCAAAGTAACTCATTCTGGTTACTGCGCCCTGAATGGGCGGGGCCATTGTGATTAGATTTAGGTATATGTGGTAGAATGTTTTCTCTCTTTCCAGTGAACCGCACATTGACCCTTATGAATTTACAGTATAAACTGGTCCCATATTCAGCCTTGAACATTTAGTATATTCAATTGCTTTCTCCTTCTGTTTTCAGTTTAAGGCTCATCACTGTGTTAACAGAACATGCCCTTGTAGGAAAGTGACGAACATGTCCGGTTTCTGTTATTCATTTTTTATTTGGAGAAACATCTGGAAAGCATTATGTCCAGTGACTCTTGCTGACTTAGTGACTCAGGTTTGGTTCATAGTGTGGGGCTTCTTACACTCTCTCAGATCCACCAGGAAGAATGCAATTGGAGACTACTAAACAAGGCAGGTTTTTGTGAGAGGGCACACCAGGAATTTCAGAATTTGCTGCTTAGAGGGAGAACTTATATCCCTGTAGGAGGAGACTGGGCCTCATCTTATGTGAAACATTTAGACTGGTTTCTCACAAGGAAGCGAAATTCCTCTAGAGAGGAAGCAGGAGGAATCATGGGTGCATGCCAGGCAGTCACAAATACAGCCATTATGGTGGCTCTTCTTGGTTATCTATTCGACTACATCTGGGTTAACTGAATCCCAAGCAGCTCAGGATACCTGTGAGGAATTTTTTTTTCTTAATTAAATCATTTGAAGTGAGAAGACCCACTTTTAATCTAGATATTTTGAGGTGGGAAGATACACTTTTAATCCGGATCATTTGAAGTGGGAAGACTCACCTTTAATCTGGGCCATACCATCTGCTGGCAGCCTATATAAAGGACAAGGGAAAAGGGAGCTGGCTTTTTTTTTTTTTTTTTTTTTTTTCCTGCTTACTCTCAATCGTGTTGGCAAGTCCATTCCTTCACTGGAATCAGAGTCCACTTCAGGGTCTCTGAGGTATACAATGAAGACCAGCTAAGACATCTAGCTAGCCTTGTGAATCAAACAATTATTGGATTCTTGGACCTTCCATTGGTAGATAGCGATTGTTGGACTACCTGGACCACAGTACCACAGTCTGTAAGCCAGTCTAATGTCTGTCTGTCTGTCTGTCTGTCTGTCTGTGTCTCTCCTCTCTCTCTCTCTCTCTCTCCCTCTCTCTCTCTCTCTCTCTCTCTCTTTTTCTCTCTCCTTCTTCCGTGTGCTTTATACATTCTAATGAGGAAGCTTCTATATTTTAGGATAAATATTTCATATTATAAAAATGTTATATCTGTTATCGTTGGTAGTAGATCACAGCTGAGAGATGGGGCAATATGCTTTTATTCTCTTTTTACTACCTGGAATGCATTTAATTTCTTCCTTTATGTAGAAATAAAGTCAAAAACTTCTATTCCCCCTCTCTCTCTCTTACACACACACACACACACACACACACACACACACACACACACACACTCCTCTGTGCTCCCATACCCGTTGCCATACAAGTACTCTGTTCACTCCCTTTTTTCCTTTCCTTGTTTTTATTTTAAATTGGGTTCTCACCATATACCTCAAAGTAGCCTGAAATTTACCCCAATCTGGCCTCAAACTCATGATTCTCCTGTCTCTGCCTCCTGGCTGCTGAAATTTCATGCGAGTACTTACCATGCCAGCTACAGTTTGTGGTGTGTGTGTTCTTTACCTTTTCTAAGAAGCCAACACTCACCTCTGCTCTGGAATCACGATCTCCATCTCCCAGCAGACACGCGCTACTTGCTCCGCATCCTGTGCTTCCCTTGTTTTGTTGTGAACCTCCTCGTTGTTGCAGTGTATAGTTGGCAATCTTACACACACTTCAGTATAGCTTGTCTCCGTGTGGAGCATATCATGAATTTCACCGAAGGCCACCAGGGGATGGGAACATGAAGGCGGACCATCCTGAGCTTCTGGTGTTCTACAATTTCTGGTACATTATTTACGCTTGTCAGATGAATTTTAAGTTAAAGAAATGTAAGTGCTTCAAAACTGCTCGCTTATACATGACATGATAGACTAATTCCTAGTTCTTCTTAACTATTCATGAAATCAGAACCCTCCAGAATCTCTCACAAACTATATTGAGTTACTGTCCAGGTTTGAAAGCAAAGGACTCACAGGCAACTGTTCTCCCCTTTTCTCAGAGCTTCTGAGAGAAAATACAGCTCTTACTTATTTTCCTGGTTTGCTAATGCATTTGAAGGAGCTTAATAGTTGCAAGTTAGTTCTCAGATGAGAGTTGTGTTTAATTAGACATATTCTCTAGCATGTTGCAGTTCAAACTGTGGCCTAGTCACCATTGGTGCCATTGTCCCTTAAGGAGCTCCTTAGAAGCATAGTCCTGGTGCCCCACCCCCACCAACCTCATCCTCCACAGACCTGCTATACCTGTGCAAGTGAACAGTATCTTCAGTGATGGCTCAGCTTAAGGCTTTACAAGTGCCACTCTGTGCTCTGGGACCTGTGTTTTAGAACGGCACATGCACATCACAGCTCTATGGCACCCCTCCGTGTGCTTTATGCATTCTAATGAGGAAGCTTCTACATTTTAGGATAAATATTTCATATTACAAAAATGTTATATCTGTTATCGTTGGTAGTAGATCACAGCTGAGAGATGGGGTAAAGTGCTTTTATTCTTTTTTTACTACCTGGAATGCATTTAATTTCTTCCTTTATGTAGAAATAAAGTAAAAAACTTCTATTCTCTTGGTTAATCTTTATTGAGTAAAAACACCTCAACCATCACTCACAGCAATAGCCATAATGTATGTGTGTGTATGCATGTGTACAACATGTGTGCATATATCTATCTATCTATCTATCTATCTATCTATCTATCTATCTATCTATCTATATCTATATATCTATATGCATATATATGTATATTGGTATATATGTGCATATATGTGTATATATGCATATATGTTTTCATGAGTGTGCATATTTTATCATTTCTCTGGATTGCTTTAAAATTTTCTTATGCTCCTGTGGGTTCTGTATACAGTGGATTGTGTTTTTTCATTTTGAAGTCCCTGAAAAACAGAGGGCTTAATAGTACAAGTAAATACAGGAATAAAACTACATTTCTTTAAAAAAATGCATAATTCATGCATAGCACTATTTGCACTGTCCTTCATAACAATTTACCCAAGCAAACAATGAGAAATAAGTGTATTATTTATTTGGGGGCAGCTTATACTTGTGACAGATTTCCAAAGATTTAGGTAAAAGTAAGGCTTCCCTCTCTATCTCCAACCATACTTACTGTCCTGCCTCCTCTTTTCAGGGTCGCTTTCCCGTTCTGTCTTTCTCTCTTCCACTTCTTCCAGTGCGAAGGGTCTACATCATGATCTCCTGCACATCAAACAATCATTGAGCTGTGTCCCAGTCCCTGCACTAGAAAGTTCTATGTAGTCAGTCCTGCGATGCTGGGCTCTGAGGCTAGGCAAGACTCTGAACCCAGCCAGCAGCTTTGTGGAGAAGCTACTGGATCTAACTTTGTCTCAATGTTGTCATTGGAAAAGTAGGAATATTAGAGATGCCAAGACAAGCAAATGAGACAATTCATGTGACGGATGTACTGAGGATCAATTATGGGCTTGCAACAGTTAAGAAATACTAACTTCTTCTGTTTTATATGGGCGTTTCTTTGCATACTTACCACTTTCTAACACAATAGTAGGTTGTATATGTTTAAATATATTGCTTTTAGAAAGCCAGCAAAACAAGATTTTTCACTTGAGCAAATGAGATTGGTTGTCTTATTGATTGACCTGCCTCATTTTATTGTGTTGGTTCCACAGTAGTCAACTTTTTGGATGAATTTATTTTTATATATAAAAATTTAATAAATTTGTTTAATTTATATAATTGAATTTTGTCTAAGTTCATTTAATTTGTATAATCACATATCCAGCTTTTAACTGGCGTTCAGTCAGGCTGCTTCCACTCTTATGGTATTATGAAACCCTGGAAGCAAGCTGAGAGCCCTTGCAGTGCAGTGTCTGACAGGAAGTTTCTAGAAAGAAAATCAAATCAGGAAACAGTCACAGCACAGGTTCTAGTTTTGATGAATGTTTATGAGTTGCTCTCCCTAAGGCAAGCTACTTCATCTACAAAGTGTGAAAACGCTCATTTTCGATGACCATACTTCAACTTTAATTTTCAAAAATTCATTTTTCAGTTATAATAATAATACCTATTTGGAAATTTGATCAAGACTTCTAGGTTCCCTGGAAGAGCTAGTGGGTAGAGGCTGGATGATGGTGCCTTCTCCTGAAGTGTTAGAAGGGGACAGCAGGTTTCTGTGGGGATTCCTGTGACATACACTGCACAGTGTCCTTACGGTCACTAGCTGCCAAGGATTCCTGAGCCATGGAGACAGAGCAAAGGGTTTGGGCAGAGAATACGAACAGCAGTGTGATTCGTTTAGTTTGCATCAGAGTCTGGCCTCTCTATGCCCCTTGAACTTGTCCTGGCTGAGCAGAGCTGTCTGTTGGGCCAGTTTCTAAGAGCCTTTCTCATTCGTTCACACAAATGTCCCATTGTACAGTTTTCATTGCCTCCCACAATGACCATATAGCTTTTGTTTGGAGGTAGGTGGGCAGCTTTCTCTCTTTTCAGATATACAAAAAAAGTCTCAAATAATCAAAATAATAAAAAAATGTAATGTTAATTTCAGCATCATACTATATAACCCTTCATTAGTATTTTTTGGGCAGTCTAAAATAGTTTCAATCCCTTCTTACATATTTTACAGTTTATAACAAATTCAGCTACTAGTTTTTATAGAATTCATGGTGCACTGCCCTCCTGACACATAACTCTGGTCTCTGGAAGGAATTAGGATTTGTAATGAAATAGACATTTTCAGTCCACTTGGCAAGTGTTCACAGGCTATATTTGCATATACAAATGAGCTGAGGAATTGAAAAATGAAAAACCCCAAATTAGCATTCTACGAGGAACTAAACACTTGGACGCTTTTGGTCACTGACATTATTCCAGAAATACTTGTTGGCTTTTGAGTGTGTTGATCATGATACACTGTCAAGGGTGAAAGGAGCTGGGTGGCCGACTTCTCTGCGCCTAGTAGGGGTGTCCCTGCTGCTTCACAACACCTGGTCTATGAAGCTGAACTTGGCTGTCTTGGACCTGTGAGGTACACAGTGGCGGGGGGAGGGGGTGGTGGTATTCTTAGCCAAGAATGGACTTTTATTTAATGGACCAGTAGACACACAGGGTCTACAGATGCTTGTGGTGAGATATAAGTGCTCCCCTCCACTTATCATCCTACAGATCAAAGGGAACATTTTGTGTATTCTCTCAGGCACTGAGCAACAAACAGTATTTGCCAACATTGTGGCCGTTTATTCTTTAGAAATATGACACTATCTTAACAGGCAATTGGGAACTTGTGTCTTTTCTCCTTTCTTTAGAATCTGCTTAAAACAATTGATGCTGCTGCATATTAAATAGTTGTCATGTAGCTCTTGCTGGGTAATAGGTTTTAAGTCAGTTAACAATGAATCGTCCTATGCATCAGGAGTGCAGATAGTTATATATTCACATATCTTTTACAGATAAAATAGTGTTAGGGAATTTAAGTGGCATGTAAGGGACACTGAAACCCACACCCATGTCTTTTTCACTTCCAGCCAGTCCCAAAGGTACCTCTACTCATCTAAGTCACCACCACAGCTGTTACATACAGATATCCTCAACATAAGAATTCATTATTTTTTTTTCACAGAACAAGTTGTTTTATTTTCATGAGTAAAAGCAGTGGCTGGAAACAGAAGAAAGCAATTTCCACACATGTATGACAAATGCAGCAGGCTTTTTCTATACATGAAGAAAATGTCTTATAGAAAGAACATGATTTGGTTCCAACTTCAATAGGACAAGAAGCCCTATTGACAGAGTGTCTAAGCCTGTCCCAGTATGAAATTCACAGGGCCATGAACTCAGCCGTCACTTCTCAAATTCTCTTCAAGCGTTGCTCCAGAAACTGTCTCTCAGTGCCGTCCAGGGTCCGGGCTAAGGGTAGGACACCACAGGTCCCTGGCCATAAAGTTACCTTCAACACCTCAATCTTCAAGCAAGTAGTTAGGGTTTAATACCGGGTAGGGGGTCTTCCTCATAGCTCTCGCTTCCTTCACTAGAGCCTTTCAGCCCAGCCTGGGTGAGCTCAATCAGAACGTGATTGTAGTGTGTGAGACGATGAACAACCTTTTCGATGATCATCTTCTTATTTATGACCTCCTCTTCAGAGTCTATCTCTGACTCGATTTCCTTCAGGTACCAGTTGACAAGCTCGCTTCTCTTTAGTGCCAACTCGTCTTCCTCTTCATCCATTTTCCTGAGGTGGAGCACAATGGGGTTAGAGCCATCTAAACCAGAGCCAGGCAGTGGTGGCGCACGCCTTTAACCCCAGCACTTGGGAGGCAGAGGCAGGCAGATTTCTGAGTTTGAGGCCAGCCTGGTCTACAGAGTGAGTTCCAGGACAGCCAGGGCTATACAGAGTAACCTTGTCTCAAAAAAACTAAAAAACAAAACAAAAAAAAGAATTCATTATTACTTTAAGTTCAACTACCCTTAATGTAGATTACGATCAATTTTAATGTTGTTATTGATTCTCAGCAGCTCCATAAATTGTCTTTATTACTTCTTTGTGGACAGAGGGCTAACTCACCCGCAAGTTGTCACAACTGCTCATTGGCTTTGCAGGCACCATTGAACCACACGGGATCTTTGATCAGCACCTGGTGATGGCTAAAACTTAGCCTGCCTGCTTACCTTCAAAGCCATTATCTAATTATCTCAACACTGTACTTACTATACACCGAGTGGCACTCGATTATCACGCACACTCATCTTGTATTTCTAGCGGGTTTCTCTTATCTTGTTACTGAGTAATATTGATTTTTGTGTTCATTAATTCTTCCCAGCACTGCCAATTTTCTTCTCTCTTTGTCTTCGACATCTCTTTTAAAGTCATGTTCAATAGGCTTAGTCTAGATTTGCTGAGTTCTCACTGAATTTATTTTCCTTTTATTTAGAAGTTTTATTGCATTTTCTCTGACAGACTCCCCCACCATCTATGGTTGCACAGATCCTGCTCTGTCGGGGAAAGGTTTTGTCCTTTACCCATTCTTTCATTCCCAGCTCTGTGCAGAGTCAGGACTTGATGGATGGTGGACACAGACCAGACACTCACATCCTGGGAACTATCTCTAGGCACCATCCACATCATCAGTCAGGTTGCTGACACATCATTTCTTCTCTAACTCTTCCAACCTCCCTTTAGCACCAAGTAAGGCCTTTCTGCATGCTTTCTTTCCATTGGGTCAGAAAAGGGAAAATGATGCCCATAGCTTTCCATAGCTGTTCATGAGATTCTTTTTTCCCCCATGACTTTAAGAGGGCAACAGCAGATCAAAGAAACAATTCCCCCAAACCCAGCATGGTGAACCAATGAGTTCATTTTGGGTTCTTGTAGGAGCATGGATCTTTGTTTCCCTACAAGAGGACAGGTGACTCAAAGGTACCAGCATCACTAAATAGCTCACCCCAGCATGGGCAAGAACACCCAAATCTGTGCAGCTTGTAGGATGCCTCATTACTGAGGTTGCTTCTCTCCGGCAGCAATAATGTATAGATTATATATATGCAGAAAGGGGATTTGTGAGTTTTGTGAGCCGCTTGAATCTACCCGGTCACTCTAGAAGGTGATGTCACAATCCATAGGAAACCACCACAGAGCAGAAGCCTGTAACTTTTATTGTAAGGGTTTGAACCAGGTATACTATATCTGTTGTCTCATTTTGCCCTCACTCCTCAAGATTATCTTTTTCTGTGTTTGATAGTGGAGGAGGAGATGGATACCATGGGAGGTTAAGGATCTCATACAGCTTGAAAGCAGATGTGCTTGGGTAGATTCCACTCCGTCTCCATGACAGACTATTCTATGCCAAAGCTATTTGGTGCTTAAGTATATTTTATCCCTTTGGTCATCTTCAATTGAACCATCTTCTTCATGTCTTAATTAGAGAGTTTCTGAGTTATTAAGTTGTATCTTAATACTCTTGCATCATGCTCCCCAGAGTTATTTATTTCTCCCAGTTGATTTCTTAATAATCTCAGTACATTGTTTCCTTTGTTCAATGTATTAGAACCAAGTGACTGGCAAGCCTTGTTTCCTAACTTCCTGCCCTAATGAGGCCAGGCCTCCATTAATTATAGTGTTTTGCTCTAACAGTCTAATAATATCCAAATCAACGTTATTGATCATGTTCCTTTTAATGAATCTGGCTTTTCTGCTTACAGAACATTTGTTGGATCCTGTCAGTTGTGAACAAACTGGATATTTATTCTTAGACCTGTGTCAGCATTGTACTGATTATGCCTGTATATTTTTAAGACCTGACTGGCTCACGTTAAGATTGGATTGTGAAAAATCTAGGGTGCGTCTCCATTTTATAAGATATCATACTGTGTGAATATCATGTACTCATGTGTATTCATTTGTGTGTTCATATGTGTATATGAGCCTGTAGAGGTCAGAGGTTGATGGATAGATGTGTGTCTTTCTCAGTTGTTCTTTCTGTTTTATTTTGAGACAGTATGTCTTATTAAACCGGTAATTTGCCAGTTCGGCTAGGCTTGTCTGACCAGAAGGTCCTAGGATCCACCAGTCCCTGCCTTCCCAGAACTGGGATTATATGTGTGAGCTTCCATGCCTGGTGTTTATATTAGTGCTGGGGTATTAAACACAGGTTTAATACCTGTGTTTACCTCATGTTTGCACTGCAAATACCTTCCCAAGTAAGCTATGTTTATAGCTCCCTGATAATGAGTTTTAATCTGCCATATGAAGTCATATGAAGTCTTATATTCCAGAGGTTGCTATCAGTTGTGTTTAGAATGAGTTTGGGCTTAGTGAGCATCAACATTTCTCTCTCTCTCTCTCTCTCTCTCTCTCTCTCTCTCTCTCTCTCTCTCTCTTTTAATGAATGGTTAAGGGTTATCTTTCACTCTCTTGTTTCTAAGAAATCAGTTATTGGCAAGGGTTAGAAACACAGGAAAAAATTTAAATAATCAGACACTAGTTACCTATAATCTATTTTCTAGGAAAATTATAGCGATGATTAATATTCACCATTTTGGTGCATTTTTTAAAATTCTATATGTGAATATATAAGTATACACATAGACACACACACAGGAACACAGGCGCGTGCACACACACACACACACACACACACACACACATGTATCCTGTGCAGGAAAGATAACTTAGTAGGTAAAAGACACTTGCTATGTACACCTGATTGATGCTTGATGAACTGAGTTAGAACCCTGGCATCTACTGTGGAAGGAAAGAAATGACAAATTGTCCTTTAACTGCTACACAGACACATGGCAAGTGTATGCCTGCACTCAAACTCACTATACAGATACAACTACCAACCACAACAATAGTATAAAACAAGTTAAAAAAAAACCTTTGCTAGGCATAATTTAAATAGTGATGTGGGGATTTGTCATAATTGATTAACCCTTCCATCCCTCAGTGTCAGGTGTTCTATTCCAGCTCTATGGTCCAATTATATCTTAGTGCATTTGTATATTTGTATGTATTCATGATTATTTTATTTAGATTTATTCTTTTAAAATTATACTTGTTATTGTCTGTGTATGTGGTGTGTTGTGTGTGCTTATGGTGTGTGATATGTAGGTCTAAGAACAACTTTGTGGGTTGATGCTTTCTTCCCACTTTTGTGGGTTTTGGAAATCAAACTCAGCTTGTTAGGAGTTTACCCGCCGAGCCATCTTTCTAGCCCCTAGATTGAATTTTTTTGAAGGAAAATTGCTAGATCAAAGATCAAGGCCATTGGTAGTATGCTTGATATTATTTGCAGGAGGGACTAAGTCCATTTCTGTTCCATCCATAGGTGAATTGGAGCCTGGAAGTAGCTCTGATAGGCACTGGGTACTGGCATGCCTAATTTGATCAGCAAAACCTAATGATGCTGTTTTAATTTGCAAACGCAAAAAAGTATTTCTTACTGTCTCAAAACACTAGTTGGTGGTATGTAAGATGTTAATTTCATTTAATAGTTAAAATTACTATATAATATGTAAGAATATGTTTACTATGTTAACGTTATAGGTAATATATAATTGTAAATTTACAATATAAAACATCCACCATTATAATTTCATATTTACGTATTTTGTGTTGCTGAAGATTGAACCCAGAACTCTGAACATGCTATCCAAGTGCTCTGCCTCTGAGGTACATCGCTAGCCTCAGAATTTATAAATTGAATTTACTAATTTTATTTTCAAATATTTATGTGTATCATATGTGTGCACATGAATGTGTGTGTGAGTGTGTGTGTGTGTGTGTGTGTGTGTGTGTGTGAATGCTACAATTTTAGAATGCTGTTCCCTATAAAGGGAAAAAAATTTTTTTATTATATTTAATTATTTTTGGTGGGGGGGCTTCTCTAATAGAATTTTTTAGCTTTATGACTTAGAATTTATTTTAGCATATATTTTATTCTAAATATTTAAAAAGACTGAACTTGATTTTCGTCCCACAAATAACCAGTTGGCCTAGCAATTCTTTTTAATTGAGCCATTTTGTACCCCTTCCCAAACATATTTTCAAGGTTTTTTTCATGAGCTAGTTTTTTATATATATTAAG
This sequence comes from Mus minutoides, assembly GCA_902729485.2. Classification (NCBI taxonomy): domain Eukaryota; kingdom Metazoa; phylum Chordata; class Mammalia; order Rodentia; family Muridae; genus Mus; species Mus minutoides. Next base: position 511,785 of record LR750234.1, on the reverse strand, counting down.
ATCTGTTTTCTGTTTTTTTGTTTGTTTGTTTGTTTTCGTTTTTCGAGACAGGGTTTCTCTGTGTAGCCTTGGCTATCCTGGCACTCACTCTGTAGACCAGGCTGGCCTCGAACTCACTCAGAAATCCGCCTGCCTCTGCCTCCCAAGTGCTGGGATTAAAGGCATGTGCCACCACACCCGACTCCTGTTTTCTGTTTTATACCATTCTGCATTATTGGGCTTATTCTCTGTCTCTGTCTCTGTCTCTGTCTCTGTCTCTGTCTCTCTGTCTGTCTGTCTCTGTCTCTGTCTCTGTCTCTCTGTCTCTCCCTCTCATGCATGTGTGTGCATGTATGTGTATGTGGCTTGGTGTTGCTCCTCAATTTCCATTGACCTTGTTTTTAGAGACAGGATTTCTCACAGACCTGCAGCTTGCTGAGCAGTCTAGGCTTGCTGACCAGTAAATCCCAGGAGTTTGCCTGTTCTGTCTCCTGAGTACAGGGAGGCTGATCTCTCAATCTCTATTCTATCTTTATCTCTGTGTATTTTGTGTATGGGTTTCTGTCCCCCTCCCTCCACTGGAAGTCCCACTTGGCTAGAGGGGGTAGCCACTTCAGTCTCCATGTCTTCTATTGCTATAAGTCTCAGCTAGAGTCATGTCTTAGTCAGGGTTTCTATTCCTGCACAAACATCATGACCAAGAAGCAGTTGGGGAGGAAAGGGTTTATTCAGCTTACATTTTCCACATTGCTGTTGATCACCAAAGGATGCAAGACTGGAACTCAGGCAGGTCAGGAAGCAGGAGCTGATGCAGAGGCCATGGAGGAATGTTCTTTACTGGCTTGCTTCCCCTGGCTTGCTCAGCCTGCTCTCTTATAGAACCAAGACTACCAGCCCAGAGATGGTACCACCCACAAGGGACCTCCCCACTAGATCACTAATTGAGAAAATGCCTTACAGTTGGATCTCATGGAGGCATTTCCCCAACTGAAGCTCCTGTCTCTGTGATAACTTCAGCCTGTGTCAAGTTGACACAAAACTAGCCAGTACAGGTCACTTCCATAGACTCATGGGAGCCCCCCGTGACCCTCCTTTCCAGCTAGTCCTTGAGATTCTTAGTGTATTCTTAAGGCCAAACTCTGGTCCTCATGCTTTTGTTAGAAATATTTTAACAATTAAGCCATCCCCTAGACCACTCATACTCTTAATTATTATAGTGTTACCAGTGTGTTTTGGGAGAGTTATTTTCCCTTCTAACTTTTTTCTCAGAATTTATTTCAACCTTAAACATCATTTTTATATGGATCAGAATAATTTTCCAAGTTATTTATCCCTACCAGCACCTACCTCTTTTTTCAAAGGAAAATAAAACAAAAATGAAACACAAACAGCTCTAGGACTCTTATTATGATTGTGTAAAATCAACCCATTGATTTGAGCTTGAACTCTATTTTACTGCCTGTCTACTAACAGGAGGCTCTTGGTTTTCTCTGTTTTAGTAATTTTGTCTGGTGCCATGGCCAGTGTACTGGCTCAGGCAGGGATATGGCAGAGGCAGCCTTTGGGATAAATGCTGCCAGCAAATGGCCTTCATACAAAGAAAAGCTTTTACACTTTTTTTTTTTTTTTGAGACAGGGTTTCACTGTATAGCCCTGGCTGTCCTGGAACTCACTTTGGAGACCAGGCTGGCCTTGAACTCAGAAATCTGCCTGCCTCTGCCTCCCAAGTGCTGGGATTAAAGGCGTGAGCCACCACTGCCCAGCTAGCTTTTACACTCTTAAAGGGCTGCACAACACACCAGAGGAGAATATGCAATAGAACATTATATAGCACTCAGTGCCTGAAATATTTTATTCTCTGGTCCTTCTCTTTTCTTGGATTCCCTGGGGTTTGAGACAAGGTATCACAATACATTCTAGGCTGGCTTTGAACTTATAATTCTCCTGAATTACAAGCTTTCTGAATGCTGGGATGACAAGTTTATGCTACTATGCCAGATTTTTCTCAGGTCCTTTTCGGAAAAACTTTGTTCAAAGCACAGGATTCTCAGAGCAGAGTCATAGGTGCAGTGTGCATTTGGAGGTTAAAGTGGACCATAGTCATATTGCCATCAGTTCTGTTTTTAACCTCTTCAGCACCTTGTCTGGGGTGTGTGTGTGTGTGTGTGTGTGTGTGTGTGTGTGTGTGTGTGTGTGTGCTTGTTGCTTGTTTAATGCACTTTAGGCAATGTTTGAAAGATATTGATGAGTAAAGGCCTGCATGTTTTGTTTCTTCCTACCTATGCTTTCTTCTCAATATTTTAAATTATGTTTTGATATATTTTTAAAATGCCTTGAGTGCACATTACAAAATTCATTAATTTTTTTTTTTCCTTTTTGAAGGAGCCCATTGACCACTATAAAAATCTCGTTTTGGGCACCTTTCCTATGCAGCTGCCCTGCTGTTAGTCAGCCACTGGGCAGAGGGGAGAACTCTCGACATGGGGGCTTTCAACATAGCCTCTCCAAGGTCGGCCTGCCGCACCCAGTCCAGAGCAGGGTTCTGTCGTGATAACTTCTTAACCACAGTAAGACAATTTTAAAACTTGATGTGTTCTGGTCTATTGTCCAATTAATTTCCACGTGTTATCATTAGACAAATCTCAGACTCCCAGGAACAGGAGTGTGTGTGTGTGAGGGGGGGGGTGGTGGTGGTGGAGGAGGAGGAGNGAGGAGGAGGAGGAGGAGGAGGAGGAGTTTAGGGAGGAAAAGACAATGGTGTCATTGTGGGTGGCCTGAAGGATCCTGAAAACTCTTCCAAGATCTTGTTGGCAGAGAGAGTTAAGACAAAGGTTAGAAAAAAAAAATGGAAGGGTTTTCAGGTAGCCACTCACAGGGGCAGGGGCCATACCTTTTGAAGAACCCCTCAGGAGGGTAGATATAAGCGAGAACCTGGAAAATGATCTTGTTGCACACTGAGGTTTAAATCTCATAGGATGTATCTAAGGTCTAACCAGTTTCATGAAAGTTTCTCTACTGTGTCTGGGAGATTACGGTTGCCCAGACATTGCACTAGAAATTTGGATGACATGGAAGGTAAACCGTCAAAGCTGATGTCTTAATCCCCAAATTTACTTTCTGAAATATTGAAAGCATTTTCTAGACATTCCATAGTTTCTTTTTTTAAAGTATAGAATTATTTCGGATGGATAAAAGACTTGTACAGTCTGGCCAATAAAACCGACAGCCTGCAAGTCATGCAAAAACTTAAAACTTCTCGGCAAAACTTCTAAAGCAAAGATGCTGGAATTAAATTTGATTCAAAGGTGAGAGATCAAGTACTGGGAATCGTGGTGGAGCCTCACTGTTCAATTCTGTTGGAATCTGCTTAAAATTAATAGAGATTTTCTGATGCATTTGGGGACTGATTTTGAGTTCTGGGTCCGTGTATGTACATTTTCCAGATGTAATCATTTCACCCAGTAAATGGAAAGTGGCTGTGCCCAGGAATTGAGTTATCACATCGAGAATGTATCTGGCTGCAATTTGATAGTTAATAACATTCTAGTCACCCAATTCTGAAGAGTTTTTAGGGAGTATCCTATTTAGAAATAAGTTAGTTTCAGGGAAGAAGGAGAAAAATGATCCTTTAAGTGTGGGATCATATATATTAGATTCCTTTCTTTTTTTCTTTCAGATACATGTAACATTTTCTTTTTACTAAGGAAATCCTAGTTTATTGAACACAAGTAATACTCACCAAGTAGCACACTAATATAAAACTTTCTAAACATAATTAATGCATATAAGTGTACATATTTCATAAAGTTGGCTAGATATATAAATATTTCCTACTCTGTTATTACACAGCTAGCAAGTGCCATAAGATATGAGGCATGGTGTTGATACAAAGTAGCCATTCACTTGCTAAAATGACATTGGTAGGAGCTTGCATCCTTGTGCATTTTTGTTCTTTCATCCCAGTACACTAAACACTGTATTTTCTCATGAGCAGGTAGGTTGTCAAGTGAGTCCCATGCATAGAATAGAGGACTTGCTAGCTTCTGGTGGGTACTATGATACCTCACTTCCTTGATACATGGTATTTCATTTTGTCTCAAGTCACTAGAATGTACACTGATGTATTTATGGAAAGTTGTACCTGGACTCTCTCAGTCAGTGTATCTCAACCCTTTGAAAAGCATTCCCTGGATCTTGGTACTGTAGGTGCTACTATAGCATCTGTTTTATCAATAGTTCATCAACTCCTCATACTGTGTCCTGCCCATGGTAGAAACTCCGGCCATGATTTTGAGAGAACTAATGGACAGTAAAGTTAGCACCTTGGGATTATGGACCTAGTTCCCATACTTGAACACTACACAACGATAATAAGGGGGTAACATTTATAAATTGGTGGCTGCACATGGACTTTGTCTATCTTATATAATGGCATAATATTTTCACCCAGATACCTGAATTATGTTGGTCAGGGTATGCCAGACTGAGCTGCACTCCCTGCTTCACAGTCCCCATGTCTGTACGCAATGGATTAGATAAGGTGATTGAAAGCTGCTTCAATTTCACCGTGATTCTGTTTCCCAACCCAGGGAAAGACCAGAGGGAGGACAGAGCATCATATGTAGACTTTTTATTGTCTAGACCTAGTGGTAGCATGCCAAACACTAGTTTTCACTTCAGTCATCAGAACCACGGGATATGAGGATGTGGTCTTCCATGAAACTGGAAAGAAGAGGAAAACTAAAAATTAGTGTGCAACAATAATGCTGGCTCTTGTGAGTTTTACAATGACATTTATTTTATAAAAGTGAGGCCCAGGGCTGGGAAGATGACTCAGCTGATAAGGTAGCTGCTGCACACACATGAGGGACTGAGTTTGATTTTGAGTGATGGTTTACATTCAGACACCAAGCACCTAAGTAAGAACTAGTGCAGTGTAGGTCTGTGAAAGGCAGCCTGGTTTCTGGTGGAGCTAGGTTGGAAACCCCAGAGACCCTATAGGGAATAACCCTGCAAGGGACAGTAGGCATTTTGCCACACTCATGGACACCAGGCTCCTGACACGAGGCTGCAGCCCTCCATAATTTTGTAGCCATCAGTCACATAAGGGCAACACCCCAAGCCCCTCCACAGGTAGAAGATGTGATCACAGGTAGCCTCAAACTTGATCTCTATTTTAATGAGGTACCTAAAGGCCTGGAGGCTTAGCCAATAAACTCCCCTTCCCAGACACTCCTCCCTGCAAAAGGTATTTAACCTCAGACCCGCCATGAGAAAGTGGAGTATGGCTTTACTCATTGCCACTCTCTGCCATGACAATAAATGCTCTAAAATCATGGACTGTGTCTTTTCATGGGGATCTGCCATGGGGAGCAATGGAACAGGCCCTTATCTAAAGAGCTGCACTAGTGTCCTATAGAAGGACTCTCAACACTCCCAGCCACAGCCTCCATCAAGCCAAGCCATGCACCCAACAAACCAAGGACTCTTTCTTCCCCATCAGGACCCAGCTAGAGCTCTCCCCTCTTGTTCCCTTTGGCCTCAGACTAGATCCAGCCAGAGGACCCCCACTCCATTTTCAACTCTTCCAAGGCTCCCAGTGGTGTCTGGGTGCTCAAGAGCATGAGAACCAGACACCCCCGGCCTCCTTGCTGGCTCAGGGCCCCTGAGCTGGCTCCAGCTGTCACTAGGGACCTCAGACTACACTCCCTCACCCCAAGAGAGGAGTCCCACGGCTTCCCATAGCCTTCCTGGCACTGGTGTGTGGTAAGTGCAGTCAAAACTTTTGGCTGCCAGAGCCCCGAGCAGACTTGGGACACCCTTCAAACCCAACAGTATGGTACCTATCCTATGTTTTTAATCTCAAAAATAGAAAGGTAGAGACAGGCAGACTCACAAGGCTTACTTGCCAGCCAGCATAGATAATCAGTGAGAAGCCCTGTCTCAATAAATAAGGCAGCCAGCAGCCAAAAAAAGATACTGAACATTGACTTTTAGTATCTACATGTACGCATACACACTCAGACACAGACACACAGACACACACACACACACACACACACACACACACACACACACACACGGTTCAGAAAGCATATATTACGTGTTCGATGTTAGACTACACCATAAGGCAAAGTAAGGTCGGAGTTTTCAAATTCCATGATCTTAATAAACCATTGAACACTCCTTTTCTTAAGGAAATTATTATTTTTTCCTAGAATAGCCTGACGTTAGTGAGAGCGACAATAGTATCAGTACCAGGTTTGGGCTTGGAGAAGCCCATTGTATAGGACCAAGTTCTATCTCTCACTCACTGGTCCAGGTATTGGAGCCACTTCTCTGGGATGATGTCCCTGCAGGAATAAGGGCTGTGATGGTGATGCAAAGTGATATATCTGCTGGTACCTTGAGAGATGTGAAATATGTAGAGGCCCAATGGCATCTGTACTAATTGACACCTGCTTTCGAAACTGGCCTTGTACAGGTTTTCAAAGTTTCACCATCCATGATACCTACAAGAAGGGTTCTTCTCATGTAAAAATGAGACCCTGTACATTATTTTGGTTCATTCATTTATTTTTCCCACTGCAAAAGTCTATGCCATATAAATTACAACAGGAACGTTAGCATCATTGGCACAAGCTCTTTATTAGGCAGCAGTGTGGCATTCCAATTAGCCTGATTAGCTTTCAGCATCCATTTTCCTTTGGACTATTCTTGAAATTATATTTTATTTGAAAGATAAATTTATTTTATGTGTATGGGTGTTTTACGAGCCTGCATGCATGTGTATATATATGCACAATGCCTGCATGGTGTCCACTGAGATTAAAAGAGGGCAATGGGCATCCTAGAACTGGAGTTACAGGAAGTTGTAAATGCCATATAGGTACTGGCAGAGGAACCTGGGTCCTTGGCAAGTGCTCTAAACCATTGAACTTTCTCTACAGATCTATTAAAATCACAATTTAAAGTTCATTCTTGACAGTAAGTATTCCAGTGAGTATTCTCCTTGATACATGTGAGTATGTCACTGCAAATCCAGGAAGCACTTTGTATATTGCCCTTTGTTTTTGTGGGTCAAACAGATGTGAGTTGCCTACGGTTTAAGTAAAGCAGCCCTTTCCTGGAGGAGGAAAGGAAAGGAAAGAATGTTTGTCAGTATTGTTAGCAGCCTCAGCTTTCTGTCTGCCTACGGACTGTGAGGCTTTCGTTCTCAGACTCTGTCTCCTGATTTGAGACACTCTCAAGCTTCACAATTTAGCAGCATTTCTTCTCCTAGGGCCTGCACAACAGCTCTTGTATAGACAGCAACTAGAGAACTGAGGCTCTAGGGTGTTTTGGGCAGAACAGCTTTCACATTGCTTCAGATGTGATGTCATAGGTTTAGCACCCCTTTGACCTTTCTTCCTAGCATAGGTTTCTGTGTAATGAATTAATAGGATCAGAAGGGAAAATGTTTCTGTGGCACTTTGTGAATAAAAAAAAAAAACCTGTCATTAATTATTTTTTAGAAAGGCAGCATTTTTTCTTAAACTCTTCCTTTTGAGCACCCCTATGCCCCAGTGTGTCAGTATAAGCCTTATTAACCAAGGGTAAGCATACCACACCTTTCTCCTGCTGGACCATTTGGACATAAAGCCTGTTACTGTTGATCGTTCTATAGTTGGTCTCCTTAAGAATGAGATTTCCTTTAAGTCAGACATTTTCATTACTGGATAGTGTGTCTCTTTAATGTTATTCTTTTAGAGAGGCCAGTAAAACGTTTGCATTTGCTCCCGTTCCTTCATTCTTTGTAGAGTCCTAAGAGTCAGAGAGGGCTCATTAGGGAATGGACTACCATGACAGACAGCCTTCTTTATTGCTAAACCATAAAAGATGGAGAGAAAATGGGAGCATTTGCAGTATTAAAAGCCTTCGTTAAATGGTAAGTGGTGGTTTGGACTGACCTTGGAAATTACCTACATCTTTTTAGTGCTTTCCTGCCAGCCTGTGGTCTACAGAAGTGTCAGTAGTCTGTTGGATTTACAAAGTATCTCCCCAGAGGCCCGGCAGGACTCCTTTGTAATATGATTGATGGATTCACCCTGTACCTCCTGGCTTGCAGAAGTAACTTCTCAGTAACATTTCTTCTCTTCCCCTTCACTTACATAACCACTCCTGGCACACGTCTCCTCACACTATTTAAGTTTTAGTTCTTCTGTACATTTGTATTTCTGTGGTAACTACAGCTCAAGCACTCTTTTCTGCTTCACTGTCTTTCCCTCTATTGTTTCTGTTCCTCTAGCTAATGATTTACTTTGTGGTATGATAACTTTTTTTGGTGTGCTATTAAAAACCATAACCAATTAGGATAATGAGCCAGCAGAAATTAAAAATCTTACAGGACAGAAAACAGAAGGGTGTGTCTGAGGTATGGTTGAACCTAGAGACAAGTTAAGCAGTGTTGGTGGGGACAGACAACTTCGGGGAGGGTCCTTTCCTCTCTTGCCCTTCAGATGGTCTTACCTGCTTCCATTTCTGCTCAGCCCTCGGGAGTCCTGGATTCACTTTGGGCAGAAACTGGTCCAAGGGTATGTTTCTTAGCTGAAACTTGAAAGATGAGTGGATGCCCTCACATGCAAAGGCAGGGAAGGGGCCTGGAGGTGGTTCAGCACACACTAAAGCTGGGAAGATAGGACCGAATCCTAATGTGATGATTTTTGTTTCCCAGAAACTGTCAGCTTAGGCTGGCAGCCAAGGTTTTCCTGTATATTCTCCTCCAGCTTCCTCCTAGAAGCTGACAGAAGCCAGTGCCACTTCCTGTGGCCCAATCTAGCTTCTGCCTCCTGTTTTAAACTGATAACCTGGAGGGGAGTTGAATAAGCATTCTGGGTAATTAGCTAATAATCTGCACCAGGCACCTGGCTTCTGGCATGTTATACCACAATAACGATATAACGACTTCCAGTCTGTCCATGTTGTCACAAATGACAGAATGTCATCCTTCTTTGTGGCCAAGTAGCTTTCCATTGTGTATACAAAGTCTACCTGCATATCCACTCAGCATTATGGCTATTTAGGATGATTTTATCTCCTAACTACAAATGGTGATATAATAGACATGAGAATGGGGCCCTTTTGAGAGTTGGTTCAAGTATATGCTCAGTTTTGATTGACATATTTGTTATATCTATACTCCTGTACCTTAGGCTCAGGGATCACTGTGAAAGGAGTAGAGAGACTTTAGGAGACAGAATCAGGGAGTTTGCTGTGAGATTCTGTCTCCTGGTAATGTCAGAGGCTATAGCCATGAAGTCCACCAACATGGCAGCATAAACCCGACCTAAAGAAGGACAACAAGGATTACACCAGTAGACATGCTAATGTATATGGGGGAAAGGTCATGATGTCTTAATCCTACACAAAGAATTGCAGGCAACTAAGGAATGTTGAGAGAGCTGAAGAAATAACTTTTCCCAGGGAAGAACATAGCAATTGGTTATTTAACACCGAATGGTCTGCCCTGAAAACTTATACATATAAGGATCATAATACAGACTGAACAGGTCGTGTTTATGTTTGAAAGCTTGTGTGTGTGTGTAAGAAAAATTTTTAAAAAAAGAGGCCATGAATTTAAAAGCCTGGAAAACACATAGAGTACATGGGAGGGCTTAGAGGGAGAAACCGGTAGAAGGAAATGATGTAATTACAGTATAATATCAACAAATAAAATAAATACTTATAAATTGTACACAGTGTACACATAAATCAAAACATCATATTGTATCCCTTAAATATGCAGTAGTTATAGGTCATTGACAAAGTAATAAAAACAAAAATAGCAAGCAAATCAATAGGGTTAGAGTTGACTCTTACACAAAGGGTATAGAACTTCCCTTATTTTCTTCTCTGTCAGATACAAATGACCCTTGGAAGTTATCCCTGCCCTAACAGTGATATGCTAATTCTGAGTTGCCCATCCTCTCATTTATTTCACCTTTTAAGAACCAAGATTTGACTTTACCATCAATCAGATCAACCCTGAAGGGAAGCTGCTAGCTAGATAAGCTGCATTAGACTTAATGTGTGGGGGATAATATTAACAGTTTCTATAGGCTTATTTTCCCTTCTATGCATGCAGTCATATTAACTGTTATGCTAACAGAAAGTTTTAAATGCTTTTATTTTAAATATCAGCCTGTGGGGAAATAATCAAGACCTAACAGAAGGGAAAATGATGCTTATGACATTATCATTGGGAAAAAGGAACATTATCATAAACTAGGAAGAAAAGTCATAAGAGTCCTATCAACTGCTTATGGTAAATAAAAAAGAATAATTGCTGCTATTAGTAAAATACTAAAATTGCTAACTCCAAATGGATAGAAGAAAGATTTTTTTTTCATGGAAAAAAAAGGGGATGGTTTGGTTTTTCTGTTTACCTGGACAGGAGTCCTTAGGGAAGAATACCCCCCTGGATGCTATGAAATTAGACGGCAGGTAAGTCATCGCTCTCCTGAACTAGTAGCACACTAGGAATGCTGTCTCCAGGATTCCAAGTAGCTGAAGACAGTATAGGAATAAAGCATTTCATAATCAAGGAAGAACCACAGAAAACTCTGCAGAGTGACTCAGGTTACATATATCCAATAGAGAATTCTATAAGAATTCTGTTAAGGTCTCAAGGTGAAGACGCCTCCATTGGCTGTGTGGATGTAACACAAGTAAACTTTAGGTGAAGTGGAAAAGGAAACAAGTGTGTAAGACCTGCAAACCATGGAGATGTGGGATAATGGCTAAGTAGTAAAATTCTTGGTGCATAAACATGAGGAGCCACGGTCAATGTGCAGAACCTGGGAGAATAGCCGTGTGGGCAGCAGGTTGCTGGAACCACAGTGCTGGAAAGTCAGAGACGATGCTGGGTGACTGCCTACCTGAACTGGTGAGTTCCAGAACAATGAGATATCATGTCTCAAAAACAAGGTGGGAAGTGAGTGAGGGGGACATTCAATGTTGACCTTTGTCCTTCTTGTGCATATATACACACATGCATATACATGCACACACACTAATTGGGTCATACGGGAGCTGATAATACTTTCCAGACATAGAAGAAATAGAACAAAGGATTTTTAAGAAACTTAAAAAGAACTTTAAAAGCCCCTTTCTTTGAAGTAACCCCAAAATATCAAGTGGGTAGGGATGATTTCAGAGATTCTTGAAGCTTTATGGGTAGGACGTTTGTCTACCTCGTGACACCAGAGATCAGAGGAGGTCTCGGGGAAGCTGGACAGGGAAGCAACCTGGATCCATCCTCCCTCCCACCCCCACTCCAGACTCCTAAAGGCAGACTGCACATTGTGGAGCCTGTCAGATCGCCTCTCCTCAGATTGCCCTAAGGCAGCAGGCAGGTGGAACTTCCGTCAGAGCTGGCAGCAGTAGGAACATCTGAAGACTTTAGAGGTGAAAATAGATACCAGGGAAGCTGGGCAGAGAAGTGTCCTGGGGTTATTCTGCCCTTGACTCCAGCAGGCTATGGCCTTATAGTGGTATTAATGACCTTGGGGTTCAGGCATATGCTTAGCTGTAGCCCTTGGCCTTTCCCAGCAGTATGGATTCTGCAGAGGACACAACTTTTCCCTCCTCTGGTTCCAATTGTCAATCAGCCAACCACAGGAGAAATAGGAATGCCGTGAAATGAGAAGTAAACTGATTTTATTCATTACTGAATGCAAAAAAGCGTAGCCACTTTTGCATTACTCAAATGCAATCATGTAAACATTTGTGGAACTTGAAACATTTAGCTTCCAGAGAGTAAAGTCCTTATGTAGATGATGACTGATAGGCCTGTCATTAAATTGCATATGTAAATTCACTAATTTACATATGATGCTTGTCCCAGTCAGGCCAAACAAAAAGTTATACACTGTGTGACTTAAACAGTGAGTATTCATTACTTCATCACTCCAAAAGCTCTATCTAGAGCAATGGCTCTTAACCTCTGAATCATGGCCCCTTTGGCAACCCTCCATTTCATTACAACTCATAAGAATAGCAAAATTATAGTTACGAAGTTACTGCAAAAATAATTTTATGATTGGTGGTTACCACAGCATGAGGTACTGTTGGGTCATAGAATTAGGAAGGTTGAGAACCACTGCGTGGCGTGTCTGAGGTGTGGGTGAGGGCTTCCTTCAGAACCACAGATAGAGATTTTCTCTTTGTGTCCTCACATGGCTGGGACAAAGAACAAACTGTGGTGTCCCTCCTCACTAAGGCTCTGATCCCTTCCTGGGTACTCCACCCTCACGACCTTATTTAACCTTCTTGCATCCTCGAGGTCCCATTTCTATCTCACAGCGAATCATGGCTTCAAGGGTGAACTTGGAAAGACAGACTGATTCAGGGCACAGCAACAAATGTCAACTCAAAGATGTTTCATACACATGATAAATGCAAAGTAGTTGTAGGAATTATAAGCAAATATGTCACAGAGCATCAAATGTATATTTTAATTTTAAGGTGAAATCATAAATGCCCTGGATTGTTTTTACAGACATTAAAAATTAGGTTAAAATGAGCACTTCTATTTCCTGAAGGGACAGGCTCCTATAGGTCATGTTTCTACGTCTGTAGGGCTTTAGGCAGTGCCCCTAGATGCCCCTTTTCTGCCTGGGAAGTACAGGGACAAACAGGAAGATGTTCCCTGCCTTGCCCCCCACCTAGACAGGATGCTGTCCCCTGAGTATGACTTGTAGCTGGTCCCCTTCCTAGGGAAGAGTCAAGCTCCTTAAAATTTGTTCAGAATGGCAAATCCTGCCTCCAGAGTCCATTTTACAAGGCTGCCACAGCCTGAGTGGATTAGATACTAAAAGTGTTTCCAGCCAGTGAGATGGCTCGGTGGGTTAAGGCACCTCCGACAAGATCAACAGCCTGAGTTCACTTCTAGGTGGAAGGAGAGAACTGTCTCTCTCAGGTAGTCCTCTGACCTTGACTCATGTGCCTTAGCATATGTGCAACCACACACATTATGAACATACATGCAATATATAAATAAATGTAAATGTGCATTATCTCATAGATGTGGAGATTAGGAGTCTGAGATCTGAGAATTAAGAGTCTGGAAGGTACAGAAGGCCCTTTGTGGACTTCAGGGCACTACTCGTTCTTGTCTTTGCAGCTCTAGGTGGTAGGTGTGGTTCTCAGCCTGATTTGTGTGCAGCAGCAGTTCCATAGTGTCTGTCCCAGTCATCGCTTTACATCCCCTCTCTTCAGGTTGGTTTATACCTGTAACTCAGAGGCCCCTGCAGTAGAGGCTTATTTTCAAACAGATCTATTGGGTGATGTCAAGGTTTAGATCTGAAATGGCCCCCAAAGTCTTATCTGTTAGAGGTTTGTTTCCCTGTGTAGCAATGTTTAAAGGTGAGGTACTGAGAAAGTGAGGGGATTGACAAGGCCCTGCCCTCATTAATGGGTTCACCGGCTGATAGATTCACATCGGATGGACTATTTAGAAGTGATAGAGAATTAGGAGGCAGAGCCTACTTGAAGGGAGTAGATATTTCCGGATACATTCTTTAGGGTGATATCTTGTCCCTAGCCCCCCTTTCTGTTTGCCTTTTGATTACTATGAAGGGAGAAAGAACCTTTTGTGTCACATATGATTGTCCTCATGATATTCTGTCTTGTCTCAGGTCCAAAGCAATACAGCCAACTAACCTTGCACTGAAACCATAAGCCAGCATAAATCTTTGTTTTTTGTTTTTTTGTTTTTCAGGCATTTTGTCACAGTGACCAACCAAAAGTTGATTAGCATGTGTGTGGTAGAATCTCGAATTCTAATAGGAAGTTATGGTAATTTGAATGGAACCTTTGTAAGGCAGACTTGGAAGTGAATTACTGAGAGTAGGATGTGAGGGTTTGTAACTTTACCTCATCTTTATTCCCTCCCTCCCTCCCTCCCTCCCTCCCTCCCTCTTGCTCAATCTCTCCTTTTCTTTTCTTGTGTGAGGCTAAAAATGAGCCACCTTCATACTCTTATTGGCCGCTGTGATGGACTCTAATCCTCTGAAACCATAACCCAAACTCTTTCTTCCTTAGGCTGGTATGGGTCATGGTATTTTATTACAGCCACAGAAAAGCACCTCTTTGACAGTGTGCTGTTAAAGGCAGTAGTGTGAGTGCTGTGTGAATGCTGGCCCATCTTCTTGCTTTTGGATTGTCTAGGAGGCATACTGAATGGCTTGACTCTACCATATGCTAATGGCTTAATGATGGCAGAAATTTCCAAACCTATGAATCACCTTTCCTCTTTATAAGTCTTAAGTATTTTGTTACAGAAATGGAAAACTGACTAATAATCTTCTAAGGACACTAACTATAAAAGATTAAGGAATCCTTCTCCAGTATGGATTCATATTGGCTAATTACATTTGTAACCATCTTTATTTTCTAATAAGGTCATATTCTGGGATACCAGAAATGGGTTAGGGTTAGGGTTAGGGTTAGGGTTAAGCTTAGAGTTAGATAAATCTCTTCACAAAAGTTTTTACTTTATTCTACAGACTTATATAAGGACATTTTACACACACACACACACACACACACACACACACACACACACACACACACACCCGTATTCAAGTATATATCATGCTTGAAACAATTAACCACCAAATTTGGCTCCCATCCCTTTCTTGGACCTCTGACTCCCCTTTACTTCCCTAGACAGTTTCATCTCTTTTTATCTATAAACTCTAGGATCCAAAAAAGAAAAGAGAGAGAATTGGTGCAATATGAGTATTTCTGAGACTAACTCAGTAACTTTATATAGTTATCTGCAGTTCTATCCATTTTCCTGCAGATGACCTACTTCATTCTTTACACTTAAAATGTTTCATTGTGTATGTATGTAAGCCCAGTCTCCTCTGTTCCTTTGTTGATGGACACCTAGCTTTGTTGCATAAGTTAACTTTTGTAGATAGCACTAAGATCAGCATTGATGTCCAAGTGTTTCTATTATTTTTCTGCAATTTTCAGGGACATCATTCAGCACCTATCAGAACATTACACAATTTTATATCTTTGGTGAAGATTGGGACTTTTTTTTTTTTTCTTTTACCAGTCCACAAAACTCCCTTTACAGGAGCCCCCAGCAGAAGAGATGTCACTCTGCCTAGACCTGTGAGGACTCATGGAGAGTTTCCTCGGTGCTCACTCTGCCTAGACCTGTGAGTACTCATGGAGAGTTTCCTCGGGGCTGCAGAACTTGAGTGCTTTGTTCTGCTGGCAGCTTCTTACACTGAAGGAACCTGCAGTGTCACATGCAGTGTGACATACAGTGTGACATGTGACATGTAGGCATGCCTGGATGCATTTTTGGTTCTCTGCAGTAGTTAAAAGTAGAAGCACTGGAAGGTAGGTACTCAACCAAATGCAGCCATCAGAAACAAAGAGAAGTCATTCCAAATGCTTGGTTTTGCCCTCTTTTGTGCTTGCTTTAAATGCTTTGCCATTTGGTTTGGAAAAGCTTTCAGGCATCTTTGGCACCTAATTATGGACCACTTCCAGAGCCCTTTGGGGGAGCTGTCATAAACAGCAGATATCCACTTGAGGAGAAAGCCCTGTTTTATAGGGTTTGATTTTGCCTGTCTAAAAATGGGCACATAAAACAGGCCATTTACAATGGCAAGAACTTTGCCAGAATATTTTTTCAGGGTAGATGTGTTATGTGACTTTTGATTATGTTAAGTCTCACAGACATGAAGTCATAATGATGGAAAGTTCACATTTTCAAGATGACTGCAAATGGAATGACTGCTTTTCAAGAGCCTCTTTTTTTCCATCCTATTGCCTGAATCTCTGTGGAGTGAACGAAGATCAAAACCACCACCATGGAGGCTATACCAGTGCCTGGCAAACACGGAAGTGGATGCTCACAGTCAGCTATTAGTTGGAACACAGGACTCCCAAGGAAGGAGCTAGAGAAAGTACCCAAGGAGCTGAAGGGGTCTTCAACCCTATAGGTGGAAGAATAACATGAACTAACTAGTTCCCCCTGCGCTCATGTCTCTAGCTGCATATATGGAAGAAGANAATTGCTTTAAATAATTTTGTTCTTTCTGCAGCAATGGGGTGTCTACAAAAGATAATTATGGGGCAAATTTAAAATATTTTCTTTGGATAGTTGAACTAGTATACTTTGTAAAGGAAACAGTTATTAAAAACAAGATACCACTATAACCCTATCAGAATAGAGGGAATCTAAAGTACTAGCCATGCCAAGTTCTTGCTGGATGTGATGTGGGGCAGGATACATGTTCATTCCCAGATGGGGTGATGAAATATGGTACAGCTGAGTCCAAAGGTAATTTCCCTTCCTCCATGTTCTCTCTCCCCCACTCCCGTCCCTCCCTTCCTCCTTCTCTCTCTCTCCTCTCTCCCTCCCCTCCACCTCGCTCAGAGATAGGGTCCCTTGAACTCGAAATATAGCCAAGGATGACGTTTAACTTCTGGTCCCCTTGTCCCCACTGCCAAGTGCTAAGATTACAGACATATATTACTATCCTTTTTTTAATTTGCCAGGATTTTAATAAAAGCAAACATAGTCTGAATCAGTAGCTGTGATCCTGATGTCCTTAACACACAAACATGTTAATGGCATATCTAGCCCCAAGGTTGCTTTTGGTTGTTCACAGCACACCATTCATAATTATCAAAATTGGAAGCATAAAAATTGTCCTTCAGTGTGAGAGTGGATAAACAAGTTGTGATATACTTCTTCAGGGAATATTAGTTAGTGATAAAAAGAATTAAATCTGTAACCCTATTATTTGCCAAACGTCACTGAGCCCTGAAATAAACTATACACATTTAAAATAATAATACATCAATATTGAAATATCTACTGTGAAAAAGTATATCACACTAATGAAAGAGGTAACTAATGGAAAAATATGTGTGAGAAGAAGGAGCTGGTGAAAGTTCAATATTTCTGTTCAATATATCCAACAATTTAAAACTGTTCTTTGGGAAAGACAGTCCATGCAAAAAAGAATTATGAAGCCATAAAAGGATATAGAAGAAACTTAAAATACAATACATTTGCTTAATGAAAGAAATCAGCCCAAAAAAGCTACTTACTGTGTGTTTCTGGCTGAATGAAGAACAAGACTATTTGGGCTAGCATATTTGTTGTTAAGAGGGATGGTCGTGGGAACACAAGACAGTTGTTGGGCAGTGACACTAACAGGCATTGTGGGCACATGCCCTTGCAGAGTCCATGTGTCTGCTCCATTAGAGTATAGGCTTTGTCAGTATGAATGGATTGATGTTGGCACATCAATTGTAATGAGTATTCCAAGCTGATGAAAAATACTGATGGTAATGAAACCTAAGGGAGATATGTGGGAATGTATGAGAGCTTTGTTGTTCCCGCCCAGTTTTCCATAAACCTACAATGTATCTAATATATATATATATATATATATATATATATATATATATTTCATTTCAAACTCAACAAAATTATATGATCCAATATCAGTTTCCTCAAATACAATTTCATTAGAATACACACACATCCACTTGGAGAACTTTGGTGACACACCTTCTCTGACATCTCAACCATCATTATCTATAACTGTCTGTCCAAGGTGAGTCTCGGGGCCAGTGTCCTGTTTTTATCCTTTTGGCCTAGGATGGGAAGAGCCTTTCCCAGTGGGACGCTTGCTGTTCTGTGGCTTTCTCTGCATTGTGTGGTTTTGTTTTTAAAATCTCCAGAGGCTGGGCTCCCCAGTAGCCAGGGTCTCCCTTCATTTCCACTTTATACCTAGGTTGCTGGGGAACCTAGTGTTTCTCTCTGTAAGAGGGAGGCATGAACTTCCTCTCCCTTTTTTCTGTCTTCTAATTCTGTCATCCCCTTCGGGAGTGCTCTGGGGAGGATGATACAGGAAAAGCAAAGGCTAACTTGATGGACTGAACTGACTTCCTCTAAGAAGGGCCTAACCTGCAATGAGGGCAGGGACTGGTGTAAAATCTGTGAGTGGCATTGGAAGATACAGAAATGCCTGCAGCTTGAAGGGATGAGATTTTATTATTGGCTCGGGTCAGATGCTAATAGGCAGAGGCCTCTGAAACCCTCTCCAGATTATTACAGTGTCTTAATGAGCGGAGAGTCCTGGGAGTAATAGCAGACAGCAGAGGTGTGAACCCCCTCTGCATGGGAGTGGCTAAGTTGCCTTAAGCAGGCCTCACCTCACATCCCTTAACTCTAAGATGGGAATGATCGTATGTGCTTTGCATTTGGCTGCAGGGAGGGAACAGCTAACTCACATGAAGCACCTTATGTGGGGCCTACCTCAGCACATGCCGTGCCTTCCCACCTACTTTAATATCGTTTTCCCCTTTTTATTTTTCTTTCAGTGCTGTGACTTGAACCCAGGACCTTGCTCAAGGCAGGCTTCATTCCCAGCCTCTACCCCGCTCACTCCATTTATCCTTCTCAAAAGGAACAGTGTAATGTGTCCCAGTTTTTCCTTGCTTAGAAGGTTACAAAAACACTTTTTGATGTCAAACTAAACACTATTTTTTCCAATTCGGTTTCTGTCACTTGTCCTATATCCTCTGGACATGCTTTCAAAAGCTGTTACAAAAGGTAGCAATTAAACCCCTTCTTGACTTTTCCTAGATTAAATTGCCCCAATTACTCTGACCTATTCAAAGAGAAGCTGTGAGCATCCCTCTGAAGTGGTCCTCACTTCTGTCAGCTGTCCTCTGCCTGTTAGAACTGCAGGTTGCTGATCAGAATGCTCTCTCTGCCTTTTCTGTCTGATGCAGACAGTTCTAGATGATCGCTTCCCAGCCTTTTGCGTGCCCTGGAGGGTCCACACCTGCAGTTTTTATTGTCTTCCTTTCAGTCTATATGATGGCTTCTTAGTCCTAGCTTTTCTTTCTTTGTTTGTTTGTTTTTTTCCCCAAACAAACAGGCAAATAAACATCATTACTTTATTGTAGGCTTGATTCCTGCATTCAGGAGGTTGAGACAGGAGGATTAAGAGTTTTAATCCAGCCTTAGCGCATAGTGAGATTCTATCTATAAACAAACGAATCAATAAATACATCTGTGTTAAGCTTGAGGTCTCTGGAACTGGGCTTCTAGGGTGTGACTCCAATGTAATCCACTTAGCAACAGTGTCCTACCCTATATTTCCTCATTTTTCTGAAACTTAGTTTCCTCACCTGTTAAATGGGTTGAGCACAGAATCTCCCTGTAAAGATTTAGAGATTTAATGTGCTGCTAGATATAATGTTCTCTGCAGCATGGATGCAGGAAGCACACAACAAAGATTAGCTCTTTAAAATTTTTTTATTTTGAAATTCTTTTAGACTTTCAAGAAGCTAAGAAATATACCCACACGTACCCTAGGATAGCTAAGAGTGCAATCCATCACAAAATTTTAAACTTACTTAAAATAAGAGATTTTTAAAAAATGATGTTTTTGTAACTTGGTGGCATGGTTCTTGATTGTGAACTTTGAAGATGACACTGTTGTGTCACAATATCAAGACACTGGACCTGGATACTCTATTAGATCATCTATAGATGATGTGTAACACCCGGCATGATAGAAGTGCTCTATCGATAGTTGTTGTCATGGTAATGTTTAGGGAGCAATTACAAGCAAAATATGTCTGCTCCTACTCAGTTTGGACACAGCCGCCATCGACGTAAGTACGTAATATACATAGGTTAGCAATAATGCAACTTTCCCCCCTTAAGTATTTGGCAGTCACTCTTTGCTGTATATGAAGACCGAGAACCATTGGATCCAGAGGGCCAGCTGCACTTCCCAGATAGTGTCATATGATTTGTTCTGGCCAATCAGAGTTAAGTGGAGTTGCCAAGTCATTTCCAAACTGAAACAATTGAATGATTATATTTCTTGCAGTACTCCTTGTTTCTGCTGCCTAGATTGGCATCACATCAGTGCTAAAGCAAGAGGGTAGTAATAGTACCAGATGAAAGGAGCCTAATAGCCTGAGTCATCACTGGGAGGAAACTTCAAACTTAATGCATTAACTATCAGATGGTGATTCAGAGAATAAAACCTTTGTTGTTTTAAAGCACTTGGGTTTAGGGATGTGTATTATAGCTCAGTATTATTTCAATAAGTAGGCAGTTGAATTTCTAAAAAACTACCTCTTTTATTTACAGTGTAAAGGAAGTATATGGAAGCACACAAGCAACTGAATAGAAGCAGGGGCTTGAGGAGAGCATTGTTTTTGATGGGCACAAACTTTTTTTGTGGGTATTACATATGCAAACTCAAATAGCAAAGAGGGTCTCTTGACCAGTGTCAAGTCCCAAGAAAGACTGTCAAAACCAAATGTAGCAAAAGATATAAATACAGAATCTCAGAGGGTCTAGACTACTGAGGAGGTAGTCCTCACAATTCGAGAGGGGTGAGCCTCCTACAGTTGGGAGGATAGAGCTAACATCAGAGGGAAAGGGAGGATAGAGCTAACATCAGAAGGAAAGGCAAATTGTCTGTGCCATACAACTACTGACACTGCTTCTCACTGTGAGATGGGATAGTTTGTGTTCATTGAGGTCATTCTGGGCCCAGATTTGAAATATTTCACTCTTTGCCTCAAATGACCTCTTAGACCAAGGATTAGATGAAAATCATTTCTTTGTTTTGGAAATTTTATTCATGGTTTGTGTGCATGCACATACATGTCACAGTATGTATGAGATGGTCAGAGTGCAACTTTGTAAAGTGTGGGTTCTAGGTACCAAATGCACATGTTTATCTAGTAAGCCATTTTACCTTTCCTCAAGGTCCCTTGTTGTGCAAGTAAATTGTCCTTTAATGACAGAGAATATATTTTAGGTCACCACAGAGCAGTAATCATGCAGTTACAGTGTTCTTGACTGGAATATTTCCTTTTGAAAGGGCTTCTGTTTTTATTGTCCCCAAGTTCTAAATAAATAGTTGTAGACTCATGAATTATTTAATAGTTTATTGATTAGTACCAATACTTAGGGATAACCATTTATCTTTCTATTAATTGATTTTTTGTCTTAATTCTACTGAGTTCAGAATGAATCCCCACTGTATAAAGTTCAGTATTTAGAGACTCATAGAAATCATTCTGGTTCTGCATGTAGGCAGTTGCTGTAAGTAGTCTGTGTCCTGGAGAGTGGTACAGATATAGTGTACCTACACACGAAATTCTCAAAAACCGGTTTGTAAGTTTTAAAAACTGTGGTTTCCTTTTACCTGTTCTTATGACCTTTTCCCCTTTCTTAAACTTTCAATTAAAATCCGAAATTCTTCCTTCCTTCCTATTGCTTTTTAATCTCCAAATGTGATTTTATTGACCTCAGATTAGAAATACCAGATAACACAATTAAAGCTTCACAGCTTGAAGAAGAAATTGAGAAATAAAAATGAAACACATGAACAACTGCTCTAGCTAAATACAGTCACCCCAGAGCTAGTCAATTGTGCTGTCATATATTTTGGTCTGATATTAAAATAGTTACGGTAATAGATGTTTAAGATGAATTAGGTGACTTATTCATGCATAACAAAATACTGTAGGAAAAGTGATGTGTTCTTAATATCCAAGGTTTATGGAATATGTTCTGTATCCCTAAAGAGCTCACAATCCAATGTGGTAGGTGCTACTCTTTCAGTGAAGATTTGATACCTAATATAGTAGCTTCTTTCTTTCTTTCTTTCTTTCTTTCTTTCTTTCTTTCTTTCTTTCTTTCTTTCTTTCTTTCTTTCTTTCTTTCTTTCCTTTTTTGTTTTTTGTTTTTTTTCTCGCTCCGGTCGTCCCCGCCGTCCCCCCCCCCTCGCTCTGGTAGGCCCCTCTCGCTCCGGTTTGTCCCGCTTGCTCAGTCCCTGCTCTCTCCAGTCCAAGGATTCATTTTATTATTATTATTCATAAGTACACTATAGCTGACTTCAGACGCACCAGAGGAGGGCGTCAGATCTCATTACAGGTGGTTGTAAGCCACCATGTGGTTGCTGGGATTTGAACTCATCACCTTCAGAAGAGCAGTCGGGGGCTCTTACCCGCTGAGCTATCTCACCAGCCCCCCCCCCTTTTTGAGACAGGGTTTCTCTGTGTAGCCCTGGCTGTCCTGGAGCTCACTTTGTAGACCAGGCTGGCCTTGAACTCAGAAATCTGCCTGCTTCTGCTTCCCGAGTGCAGTAGTTTCTTTTCCTGAATGAGTATTCTTGCATTTCTTCAGTGACATGGTGAGCAGGTGATGTCTGTTCCATTTATTTGACATGGTGAGCAGGTGATGTCTGTTCCATTTATTGACACCTTTATAAAACTTATTTTGAAGCAATTGTTAGCATTAAGAGCTAGTTCAGGAGCTGGGGAGATGGCTCAGCAGTTAAGAACACTGGCTGCTTCTGCAGAGGACCAGGGTGTTGTTCCCAGCACCTTCATGGTGTTTCACAACTGCCTATAACTCCAGTTCCAGGGGATCTAATACCTTTTTCTGGGTCCCAAGAACACCAGGCACATACACATAGTGCAATGTACTCAGAAAAGCTTCATACAGATAAAATATAAATAAATCTTTAAAAGATTTCATATGTAGTACCAAGTGACAGAACTTCTCAGAACTGTATTCAAGCTGAATAATAATAATAATAACAATAATAATAAAAATGCTAGGATTACTTTGCAGCATTTACACATAGATATTTAAGATCTGTAAATAACAAAAGGCCATGTTTCATCCAGTTCAACACACAGGAGTACATCTGTCCTAGGGATGGGAATGAGGACCTGAGAGCGGTGGTCAATAAACGTCCAGCAGTGAGATGCTTGGAGGAAATTCTCACAAAGGCACACTACTGTGCATTTCCCACAAGCTCAGTGGTATGCAGTGGTGTGTTAAAGCTCACAATTGGCCACAATGGACTATTTGCCTCACTGTAGTATTGACTTTACATCAAGGCTTGATTTATTGTTTTGTCATCTAGACTTAAGAATATGATGAAGATTGAAGGTTAAAGTGTGTAAGTCTCTTGATTATATCCTGAATGGTGCAAGTTCTTCATTGAACAGTCTTTTTTTTTTTTTCTTTTAAATTTTCATTGGTTATTTTATGTATTTACATTTCAAATGTTATCCCCATTACTGGTCTCCCCCTAGTACTCCCTATTTCATCACCCTCCCCTGCTTCTATAACAGTGTTCACCCACCCACCCACCCACCCACCCATTCCCACCTCACTGCCCTGGGATTCCTCTATGCTAGGGCATCAAGCCTTCACAGGACCAAGGGCCTCCTTTCCCACTGATGCGAGATAAGGCTATTCTCTGCTACATATGCAGCCTTCCTGTGTATTCTTTGGTTGTGAGCTCTGGGGGTTGGGGGTGGGAAGGCTCTTGTTGGTTGATATTGTTGTTCTTTCTATAGTGTTGCAAACCCCTTCAGCTTTTCAGTCCTTCCCCTAACCTTCTCTCCAGTGGGGTCCCTATGCTCAGTCTGATGGTTAGATGCAAGGATTCACATCTGTGTCAGTAAGGCTCTAGCAGAGCCACTCAGGAGACATTCATATTAGTCTCCTGTCAGTAAGCACTTCTTGGCATCAGCAATAGTGACTAGGTTTGGTGGCTGCATATAGGATGGATCCCCAGATGAGGCAGTCTCTGGATAACCTTTACTTCAGTGTCTGCTCCACATTTTGTCCTTAAGACAGGAGTAATTCTGGGTTAAAATTTTGAGAAGGGTGGGTGGCCCCATCTCTCATCCAGGGGCCATACCTAATCTCTGGAGATGGTCTCTACAGGTTCTCTCTCCCCTTTGTTGAGTATTTCAGCTGATGTTATCCACATTGGGTCCTGGGATCCTCTTGCTTTCCTGGTGTCTGGGACTTTCTGGTGGCTATCCCCAGTTCCCCATCCCCCATTGCTACATACCCCTGTTCAATTTCCTGATCCTCTGTACTTCTCTCTCACCTCCTCCTATACCTGCTCCTGCCCCCCCCATTTTCCCTCTCCCCCTCCTCTCTTCCTCTCAAGTTCCTCCCAATCTCTTCCTCCCATGATTAGTTTGTTCCCCCTTCTAAGTAGGTCTTCCTATGGTCTGTGAATTGCATCATGGGGATTCTGAGCTTTTTCCCCAATGTCCACTTATCAGTGAGTATATACCATGGGTGTTGAACAGTCTTTTGATACTAGGAAATGATCCGGCTTAGGATGCTTGCTTTTGCAACCTTGGGTGAATGACATGTTTCATTGTCAACATGAAGGGAGATATGAACAAGTACCCATGTGGCGATTCTCATTCAATAATTTCACCATTGATTTTCTGCTGATAGAGTGTGGCAAAAATTAAAAAAAAAAACAAAGGCTATTCTGATTTAGTATAAAGATATTACATTTGTTACTCATAAATTACATGTTAGTTATATCAGTACAGTTTATGGGCAGCCTATGTCCATATTGGTGGACATTCATGTTTCCTTTACTGAAGAGCTGGATAATCCACATCCATTAGGACTCTGCCAGTACCACTCTCCTGAAGTAATGGGTAGATGGCTTCTGATTTTAGCCATCCAAGAGTCTTAAGTTGAAACTTAGAAATTGTTCTATTCTTAAATATAACAATAGCTTCTTTACCAATTTCTTTAGGAGTGTTTTCTTATTATTTGCACTTTTCCTCTTGTCATTCTTATAACAGCTATAAAACCTACATTTTGCACAGAACCTTCCCTTCTTTAAGGGTTCCTCTGTCTGTCAGTGCCCTTGTAACATCACATACACTGTTCTCTGCCTTTTGCTGAAGGAAAACAAAAGCTTTCCTTCTTTGTGTGACTCCCAGTTGAAGCTCTTCCTTCCAAGAATTCTTCTGGGTGATTCGAGTACATACATGTCTTGGATTCTGCATCTGAGATACCTTTGCTCCTGATAGGAATTGAAAGAGAACATCTGGAAACACTCATCACTTCTCCAGGTGTTGTAGCCCAATACTCATAACATGGTATTTTCAAAACAGAAATTAACATGTCAAATTCTAATCAAGGCTTTATTCCTTTTCAGCCATAGAAATAAATGCTCTGTACCATCTGAAAATAGAACTTATTTAGTGAGTGCCTAATGGCTGGGTCATCTACTTCCACTTGCATGTTTTCCTGATACCTCCCTCTGTGTTGGTCTCTTTTCATCTTGGTAATGGCCATCAGAGAGAACAGACTTACAGAGAAAAGACTTACTTTGGCTCATGCTTTGGGAGCCTTCAGTCCATGATTGGTTGGCCCCTTTCTTGGGTTTGTGATGAAGTATCACATCACAAGAGGAGCACCTGGAAAAGCAACACAGCTTTCTTCCTGGCCAAGAACAAAGGCGAACAAGGTGGGAAGGGTCACACAATTGTGACCGCATCAGTGCCATGATGTCAGTGAATGGAAGAATGCTCGCTAGCCTTCCTGTATCAAAGGCTCCATGGCCTCCTCATCCTGGAGGCATCTACTACTGAAGCAGTAGCAATACTGCTCTCCAAGGTTTACAAGTGACACTACTGAGAAGGCAAAGGATTGTTTGCCCAAAGTATCAAAGGCCAAACTCATCTTTGAAAGCAAATTCATGTGGCACCAGGACTGGCACATTGTACTTACTATCTCTGTCAAGGACTTATTCTGTTTCTCTTATGTCTTGTGTAAACTCATTTGCCTCTGCTTCAGTTTTTAGTATCAATATTTTAATGGTTTTATTTAAAACTCATTCTGAAGTCAGGGCCATTTTATTATTATGCTATGAATGTATTTTTTTTTTCTATAAATAAACAATGTTGACGAGGATCCTTGGACTTCTCTCAGCCCATGTGACCATGCCCACCAAACAAACTCTAGACTCTTCATCTTATCCCTTGCCTAATTCTTGGACTCCTCAGGTCAGCTTCGCCACTCTTAGTTGGTTCCATATTAACTGGCTATGTTCCCTTTAAGATGTAGTTCCTTCTCTGTATGTTCATTTCCCAACCTCTATGTCTCCACAGGTGTCTGCAACTCTAGTCCAATCACACTGACCCACTTACAAGTCCTAGGCTCAACCTATCATGATTTCTCAGGTCTCTGCTTTTTCCCATGAGCTCCCTACCTACAGCCCTCATTTCCCACCTCCCCTTTCTTCCCTCATCTGTACTTACACCTTGTCTGCCCTGACTACTTTTGAGCTGGGTCAACCTAATCAAGTACAATACCCTTCCCATAACCATGACTATTCAAGGACCATGGCCTTCTACATTGAACATTGTAGGGAGAGTGGTGTTCTCTTTTTCTTTATTTTCAGTAGTGGAGAGGTCTTCTATGGAGAGGGGAGTAATTCAGCTGTGCTAGAAAAGGTGATGTGTTGGAGACACTCAGTACATTTCTGTGGGATGAATAACAGATGAGGATTGTCTATTCAATCACTGCATCCACCTTGAAAAATTATCTGTTCTTCCTTAGAGGCCAGGAATTCTGTGGAAGAAAATGGATGGCAGTGATAATTACATTATGAAATGCAGTAGGAGGGAGAAATGTTGAGAGTAATTACAGGTACAGCTGTGCCAGGAGACAGGACCTGCTGAGAACTCCGGTATGCCAGCCCTCTGGACCATGCCTTCCAAGAGACTGGGAAATTAGATGTCAGCATCATCCAAGTTCTTGAAGGTCTGTGTACCTACCAGAGTTCACACTCATCTGTATCATCACTCTTAATAACGTATTTGATTATATTTCTGAGACACAGAAGCTTCTGAAAGATATAATTATTTTCTGTTCATAATAATCTGTGTAAATCTCATTTTAAGAATATAGGTTTAAAATGATTTTAAGATTATCTTTGGAGTCATGTGCTTCCTCCCAGAAATTAAATAGACAACTTGTTAACATAAGGCAATGCAACTTTATTTGAAGATATTTTAGCACATGAAAATATGTAAGTCAAAACAAATGCAAGATAACTCAACAAAGGTACTTCAGGAAGCCATTCCCAGGAGGCTGCCTCTGTTTGAAATATCTCTGGGGTTTTTTATTCAGAATTCTCTTGAAGCATATAGCATAGACTTTTCACTACTGTTGGCAAATTGATGTCTCTGTAACAGAGAGCTGTGAAAAAAGTGAATATCTAAACGATATTATTATCCTGGTAACTTATTTCATGTAGTTGTTCTTTTTATGAGAGAAATTTAAATTTCTTTGGAGAACAGAAGAGACTATTTTTTTAAAATTCACATATGTGTTCTATGTTTACATCTTTAACCCTCCTTCTCATCTCTTCAACCTCTTCTGAGGCTGGCATCAAATTCATGAATTTATTTATTGTTGTTTCATATATATATATGTGTGTGTGTATGTGTATGAATCAATCATATATGAATACACATTATATATATATATATATACAGATACACACACACACACACACACACACACACACACACACACACACACACATATATATATATATATATATATATATATATATATATATATATATATCAACCTACGGAGTTAATTAGTTAATTTAGTGTATATGATTTCAGAGTTGACCACTTGGTATTGGATAATCACTTAGGAGCTCATCCCTAAGGAACACAACATTTTCCCTGTCTCTGTAGTTGTTAATTGCCTGTAGTCTTCATTTACAGGAAAGCCTAAAGACATTTCCCCCTTACATGTTGGCATATCAACTGGTGTTGTCATTGGTCAGTTCTTGTTTAGGCTACCATGTTGTTGAAGTGATCAGCTTCCCTGTTGTTTCTAGAATATATTCTCTCTCTCTCTCTCTCTCTATATATATATATATATATATATTTTTCCCCCTAGGGAGAGTCTATATTCATATATATACATATATGGCTATCTTCTATATTAGTAAGAAGATTTCCGTAGATTCCCTGGGTCCTGTGGTTCTTACAATGTTTCTCCTCTCCCTTATAAAATGTCCCCAGAACCTTAGGTGCAGGAGCTGTGTTGTAATGGATCAACGAGGCCTGGGTCACCATCATCTACCGCTTTCTGCATTGTTGATAAATTATTACTTTCTGTAATGGAGAAGCTTTAGTAAAAAAATTATTATATTATATTTATTATTATTATATAATATATTATAATACATTATATATTATTTTGAAGTGAGAACTTCTAGTTCCTTTGGAAAGTTAGTTATGTCAAATGATGTTTTCCTGAAGCAGACACAGGATGCTTTGATATAGCAGACACTTGAAGGACACTTGATGCGTGTTAATCTCTATGAGTGGTGAGGAGAGAGAGAAACTCACTCAAGAACTGCTCATGAGGCCCTTGCACTGGCTTGCCACTTCCATGGCTTTCCTCAGGCCAGTTGCTGTTCCTGCCTAGTATCTGGCTGCCTAGAGGACTCATCTGCTGCTGTTGGGTTGTATTTAGTGTTTGCTATGGAACTGAACTGCTGCCAAATAAGACCAAGCTCACCCCCAAAGCTTAATAGGTCCACTTCCCCCATATTCTAATAATTTTTCTCTTCCACTACCTCTACTGAGTTGTGGGCTAGAGGAGAGGTTGAACTCCTATTAAAACTGGGTTGTGGCCAGGCAGTGGTATTGCATGCCTTTAATCCCAGCACTTGGGAGGCAGAGGCAGACAGATTTCTGAGTTTGAGGCTAGCCTGGTCTACAGAGTGACACTCAGGACTATACAGAGAAACCCTGTCTAAAAACAAAAACTAAAAACAAACAAACAAACAAACAAACAAAAACTAGATTGTAAAAAATTTATGCCTACATCATATATTATAATATATAAAGTTATATATAATATTACAAAAATAATAAATAAATTGTATATAATATATTTATTACATGTAGTAATATGTACAATTTATATATAAATTATATAATATAATATATAATATAGTACATAGTATATAATAAAATATATAATATATAACACATAATTAATAGATAATAGATAATAGACAATGCATAATATGATGTATAATATATAATATTAAAGTATAATATAACATATTATAACATACAAATATATAATATGACAATAATTCCATTATATCATTGTTTTAATACATTAATATATGATATATTAAATATATATGGTAATAATATAATATATTAATGTCAATTAACTAATATTATAACACATATATAAACATATATACACATACACATACATATATAAACACAGTGTGTCTTTTAGGTTAACATTACGTATTCTTGGAAGAAAGAAAACCAACTACCGATCGTGTGCGCTAAGCGCCTGGAGATGCTGGAAGGCTGAGAATGCCCCCCTACTTACTGGCTTTTCCGAGATTCTGTGTCAGTTCCTTGGGGTGGATGTGAGCCATCTCCATTTCTGAATCCTGTTATCACTTTGGAGAAGTTGTAGCATATAAGATTATCTTTAATTTATTTTAGACTTCTGGTGATTCTCTTTTCTTAGTAGAGAAAAGTAGCATAATGAATAATCAAAAATTCTTTAATTTAAACAGAATATTACTTTGAAATACTCTTTTTCCAGTTTGAAGAAAAGTAGAAAAACTTCTTGAATTAAAAGTAAATCAAAATAAATGAACCTCATTGCATATTACAGTTATAGAACCTGATTTTATATATATATCATATACATATACATATATATACACACACAAACATATATGTTAGTATATTCTATATTAGTGAAAAGATTTCAAAACTAGAAAAACTTCTTAAATTAAAAGTAAATCAAAATAAATGAACCTCATTGCATATTACAGTTATAGAACCTGATTTATATATATATATCATATACATATATATATACACACACAAACATATATATTAGTATATTCTATATTAGTGAAAAGATTTCAAAACTAGAAAAACTTCTTAAAATAAAAGTAAATCAAAATAAATGAACCTCATTGCATATTACAGTTATAGAGCCTGTTTTATATATATATATATATCATATACATATATATACACACACAAACATATATATTAGTATATTCTATATTAGTGAAAAGATTTCAGGCAAGATCCAGTATTGTGAATGCATAGTGTGAAGTACTTTATGTAAAAAAGGAACCACACAAAACATAAAACCTCCCTTTGCAGTTAAGGAAAGAGAATATCTCATATCATGTGCATATTGCACTAAGATGAAATTCTATTTCATGTGCCTATGCATTCACCTTTTTAGCCTAAAATCATGTCATGAATACATTACCATTTCATCACATATTTTATTATGTTTGGGTATTTGATTAGTTCTTTGAGAATTTCATACAATGTATTTTAATTATGCTCACTCTCTCAACAGACAACTCTTCCAAGATCCAACCCTCTTTTCTCTTCTCCTAACTTTGTGTCCCCATCCCATCAAGGCCAAGTTGTGCCACCCAAATATTTTTGGGTGTGTGGCCTTCTGGAGCATAGATACCTTAGTAGGGTATAACTCTTAGGGAATACCAACTTTCCCTCTCCCAATGGCTAACAATTTTCCAGAACTCCTTGGTTAGGGATGAGACTTTGCTCTCAACTCCCCTTGCCTCGCTGGGGTTTGGTCTAGCTTAAGCTCCTACAGCTATCATATGTGCTTTTGTAACCACGGAGTTCATATAAGCAGCTTCTGTACTGTTCCTGTGTCGTCATGTACCTCTTCCATCCCTTTCCCCACAATGATCCCTGAGCCTTGGGATGAAGGTGTGGTCTCTGCACCTTGACTAGTTTTGGGTCTTTCTAATCTTCACTGTCTATTGCAAAGCTTCCCTGATGAAGGTTGAGAGATGCTTTAATTTATGGGTACAACAATAACTCATTGGTTTAATACTATGTCCATTTAGTTTTCAGTAGTTGTGTTTTATGCCATCATGTATATCCACAAGGTATGGACGATTTCCCTGTTGTCTTTACAGCAGACAGTATGACTACACCCTTAATTCTAAAGTTATTATTAAAATAAATTGTCCACTTGTGTTGGTATAGAATGAGGAGTGTATCTGGGTGGAGTTGGGAAAGCGCGGTGAATATCATTACAAAGCATTGTATAAAATTCATAAAGTATTAATGAAAATATTATAAAAAAAACATATTATCCAGGGCTGGGTTGTGTAGCTCAGTGACAGGGTACTTGCATAGCATTTGTAGGGCTCTGAGTTCAACCCCTAGCATCAACCTCCAAAATCAATCAATCAATCAATCAATCAATAAAAAATTACAAAATTTAGTATTTAAAATAAAGTTAAATAATAAAATAATTTAAAATAAAAATAAATAAATAAATAAATAAATATTTTTAGCTTTCACATAAGAAAATGCATTGGCTAATTTAAGACAAACTATTTTATTAAAAATAAAAGTTTTACTTTCAGCAAAGTTGACATTTCTCATGCATTCTTCATCCTATTCTTCTCTCTCAAATTCTATTCCATTCAAAATAAATATTACCACCCAAATGTTCTTCTGGCCATTCCTGTTTTTCTAGATATATTTTCTTCTCCCTTTTCCTTACATTTTCTAGTCATGTGGCTGCAGGCTTCTCTTATAAACAGCATAAAGCTACACACTGAGAAGTTCTGTCTTTGACAAGGGCATTAACCTGTACACACTTATCATTATGACTGATAGCTTTGTTCTTAAAACCCTTTTTACTCTATATGTTTCTTGCTTGCCTCTATTACTTATTGTCTGGATTATGTTTTTTTGGTAATGTGAAAGGTACACATCTGATGTTCAATATGATGGTGGTAATTTTATTGTTTTAAAAAGTACAAAGGAAGTTGGATATAGTAGTACCTGCCTATAATCCAAATATTTGGGAATGGTGACAAATGGATTAGTATTCCATGGTTAACCTTGGCTATGGTGGATTTGAATATAGCCTAGGCTATATGAGACCCTGTCTTATACAAATAAAAATTGGATTGACTTATATTAGCTCTGGAAGTGAGTCTTAAAAGAGGGGTCAAACAGAACTTCTATGAGCAATTAAACCTTGTTAGAATAACCGCTGTTTGTTGCAAGAAGTCTGCTCTAAAGGGCAAAATTCATTTGATTTAAAAGTGTTGACATTTTTTAAATGTAAAAAACAGTGCTATAAATTAGGCTTCTTAACCTTTTTCTACTTAGGATCCCCCCCCTTTTTTTGTCTGTTGGGCTTTTGTTGTTGTTGTTGTTTTTCGAGACAGGGTTTCTCTGTGTAGCCCTGGCTGTCCTGGAACTCACTTTGTAGACCAGGCTGGCCTCTAACTCAGAAATCCTCCTGTCTCTGCCTCCCAAGTGCTGGGATTAAAGGCGTGCGCCATCACACCGGGCCCGTCTTTTTTTTTTTTTTTTTTTAAC